>OLKM01002244.1:0-32787 GCA_900291075.1 Melanogrammus aeglefinus
TAGGGTGAGAAGCTTTCAGTTATCCCGTGAGGAGCTCAGATTAGAGCCGCTGCCTCCTTTGCTTAGAAGGAGTTCAGTTTGGAGGTCGGTTCGGGCATCTTGTAGGGATGCCCACTGGGCGCCTCCCTTGGAGGTGTCTGCAGCACGACAGTGGGGAGGAGAACTTCGCGGAGACCCGTGACTAGGTTGGCAGAGATTATATTCTCAACACTGCCTGGGAACCGCCTCGGGTTTCCCCCCGTTCAGAGGCTGGTCAATGGGCTCGGGAAAGGGAAGGTCTTGGGCTCCCCATGCTTGAGCTTGCTGCCCCAGTGACACGACCCCAGATAACGCGGCGGAGAAGAGAGAAAGAATAAAACCTAAGAAGACAATAGTTGGAGCATGCATACAGCACTCATCTAACTAAAAATGAATGCCAATATTTTCAAGATATTGTTATGATGTGAAGGTATTTCCTGAGCTAAATGTCGCTAGTGTATTTCCAATGGACAATTTCCCCTACATCAGACCAGGTTATATATGTACATACTGTATGATGTGTACAGTATGAACTTTTCACACGCGTGTAAGGAGCTCTCAACTGTGTGACTCTGATAAACTGATCATGTGTCAACCTCCCAAATCAACAGTCCCCGGTGTTTCTTCTGATAGTAGCATGTGTACAAAAGGCCCACGTTTCACCACATGGGATGTTTTTTGTTCTGATTTGCAATCACTGAGGTTGAAATTAATATCCTTGTCAACCCCCGACACTACAGAGAGAAAGGGTAGTAGATATAATTGACACTTGCCTTGAGTGTGTGATCGCTTCCTGCTTTTTTGTAACAAACATAAGACAGAGAAATAGCAAGCCTGTACTCTTCCTGTCTGTGAGGAACTACGACGAAGGGAGTGTACACGTGTGAAGCCACAACATCCTGGGTCAAAGACGCCATCACTGCCAAAAATAAGGGTCACCGGTAACTATCCTGGTTGCAACTTACACACAGTGGTGCTGGAACAATGTCTATTGCAACACGGCAGTTTTGGATTTTTGTTTCATTTATACCTGGGGCCTTCAGACTCTTAGACTTTAGGCCTGTGAGTGACGCTGAGCTCCTGCTGGCTCCATGCTTCTCCTGCTTCCTCCACCAGTGATGCCCGTCATCGTGGGCTTTTCTGGGCAGGTGAACAGCCAGCTGGGGGCCCCTGTGGAGCTGCCCTGCAGAGCGGTGGGGGTCCTGCCTATCACATACACCTGGACCAGAGACAACATGACGGGCCCCCCCACATCGACCACCACCATCACAGACGGTGAGGAGGGGCCAAACACAAACGGGTTTTCAAATAGTCCATTCTTAATGTGATTAAGCTTATAAAACCTCCATATAGAATTGGTCCATAGAAGTTAAGATTAATGCTTACCGTAAACCCCAAGCAAATCTGAGCAAAAAATTTTAACAAGATTTCATTGATATTCTTGTAGATGATCATAAGATGGACAGAAAGTGACTAAATGAGACGTAAATCCTGAGTGACAGATGGAGCTCTGAGGATGTCTGCATGTGCGGTGGACCGATGCAGGTGACTACTACTGTAGGGCAGAGAAACCAGGGCCGGAGCGACCGGATACGCACTGTCCTCCTTATCACAGGTATCTAAGATAGCACCACACACACACACACACACACACACACACACACACACACACACACACACACACACACACACACACACACACACGCACACACTTGCTGCACACACACACGCACACACGCACACACTTGCTTGTGCTTGCACTGCTCTGCCAGCCATTTTACATTGAATCTCCATGTTCTTTCTCTCACCTGTTTGTCAGATGAGAACCGCGGGGGTGACACCCCGAGAGCAGAGGAGAATGAGTTGGTCTGCTGTAAGTAGGAAGGATCTTTTGAAGAAGGTTCATGTGTTCCTTTGCTATTTCCAGTTAAATGATTGATTATTCTTTTATTCCATCTTTCCCTATTTGAGTTGTCAGAAGGACACCTTTCTTTGTTTTCTTTAGAGGACAAATACTAACAAGGAACTCCCAGCTGTCCAAATCAAATGGTTCAATTCTTAAAAATCACTCTAAGGATCGACCGTGACTCACATTCAGGTATGTTCACTTGTAAATCCGCACCTATAAATCGTCCTTTGTTTGACAAATATATACGCTGACTTTTCTCTCTCTTTGACTCAGTGATGTACACGGAACCCATCACCCACACGACAGACTTAACATTTACATCACTAAAAGAGGCTCTATTCAGAGAACTACACCCGCCAGGGACACCTGACTACCTGCACCGGCTGGCCCTGCCTGAGGACCAGGCAATCCAGCCTGAGACCCAGCCAACCCAGCCTGATATACTGCCAGCAAAGCCTGACACCCAGCCAGCCCAGCCTGACACCCAGCCAGCCCAGCCTGACCGCCAGCCAGCCCAGCTTTCACCCAACAGTCAGATACTGCAACCTCCCCCTTCAACCGCAGACCCCAATATCCTTGACCAAATGGGTCCCCCGCCACATGTTTCATCTCCGTATTCTGAGTCCTACATTCTCAATAGCCCAGCACCAGGACACCAGTACACCAGGACACCAGGGCACCGGGACACTGGCACTCCAGGACACCAGGACACCGGGCTCCTAGCGACCACCAGCCAAACTCTTCCTTACCACTCCTTCGCTCATTATCATTTAACCAAGATATCCACCGCTAGGCAACTCCAGAACGTTGTTGGCGAGACGTCGGCGAAGCAGAGTGGCGAAGATAAGGAAGTAACCCTCTACCACATGGATCCACTGGCACCGCCAGAGAGGATGGGAGCCAGCCTCATATCCTTCCCTAAGTCGGTGTTTCCTCTCACTAGGTCTTCAGACTCGACAGAGCCCACTACAGCGTTTATCACAAATAGAGATAATCCGCCGCCCCCAGTGAACCGCCTCGGTCAAGATGCGGTTGCTTTGTCCTTGGCATTGCATGTGACACTCCAAACCTCTCGCCAGTCTTTAACTCCAAGGACCCACTCAGGAGCCCAGCATAATCATCCTCCTACCAAGGGGGGGTCACACCTCGCTCAAGACACACGTGGGAGTCTTGGAGATTTGGCACAGGCCGCCCTCGCTAACCATGGCTTGAAAGCAACCAATCCTTCTAGAGGACAGTCCACCCAAAGCTCCTTCACGCAGTCAGCCCCTGAGCTGCCCCCTACATCAGTCCATGACAAACCCCAAACCACTCCCTTGCCTCCAGCTCCTCCACCCATCCGAGAATCCTCTTGGACCCCCTACAACAGTCTGTCTCCGACAAGTCCAGTGCCTTCAGCACAGCCACAGACTCGACTTCCCTCAATCCGACGGCATGGCCCTTTTTATGCCCCTCATTCTGTGTCCTCCATCACCACCACCACCTGCACCACCACACCACCACCACCACCACCACCGCCACCACCACCCCATCCAACATTACCATCAACAGCACACCAAACAGAACCACCATCACAAACGCCACCACCCCAACCACAATCCCCATTACCACCACTAGAGCCTCCATCACCAGCAACACCCCCCAAACCATCATAACCAGCCCTCCCTCCAGAACTACCAGCACAATCACCACCACCAGCACCTCATCCAAGACCGCCCCCACCAGCACAAGCACCCGCACCCCCACCAGCACCACCCCCAGCCCCACCACCCCCATTACCCCCAACAGAACCAACAGCACCACCACCCCCAGCACCACCCCCAACAGGATCACCACCCACATTACCCCCAGCACCAGCACCAGTACCACTCCCCACACCACCAGCACTACCAGCCCCACCACCCCAAGCACCACCCCCATTATTACCCCCGGCACGCCACCAGCCCCTTTACCCCCACCACCACCACCAGCACCACCAGCCCCATTACCCCCCGCACCACCCCCAGAACCACCAGGGATGATCATTTAACTAGCCCTTCCAGAAGATCAGTCCCTGAGGGTCTGACTCCCAGTCCACAAACCTTGCCTGATGGCATACGTTTAAACATGAGTCAGGCTGTTGAGCCAGCTCTGACCTCTGGGGCCACCACTAAGCCCCGTCCTACTGTTGGACTGAAGACCAACACCTCCCAGTCACCCATGACCAGCGATGACCCCCGGTAAGAGCAAAACCAGCAAACCTTCTGATAAAATATTACTGATTATATTTTATAATATATTAATATCCAAGACGTGTCACAGCAGCAGATACATTGCCAGACCAATTTGCAAACGCACATTAGTCTGAAACCTTTTGGTACATTTTCAATTTACAAGGTGTTTTTTTTCAAATATATATATGTACGTGTGTGTGTGTGTGTGTGTGTGTGTGTGTGTGTGTGTGTGTGTGTGTGTGTGTGTGTGTGTGTGTGTGTGTGTGTGTGTGTGTGTGTGTGTGTGTTGTGTGTGTGTGTGTGTCTGTGTGTGTGTGTGTTTTTATCACAGAGGGAACACAGAAGTCTCCTTCATGGCTGCCAGGGCTGGAAAAAACATGACGTCCCCATCGTGGTTGGAGTGGGCGGTGTCTCTAGCCTTCAATCTTCATCACAATGGCTTTTCTATTCGCTGTTTCAGAGCAGTGATCCTCTGCCAATCATTCGAGCAGGTCTGGATATGCTAAGCCCTGCACCCAGCACCCCTATGTCCCAATTGGTCTTTTCCTCTAGCGACAATCTCATAATGCTAGCCTTACAAAAGGCTCGCTGGGAGGAGAACTGAATGTGGAATGTCCAATCTCACAAAGAAGAATGTCTGGAATTTGATATTTGAATTTGGGGATTGAAAGATGGAGGAATGTGTGTTTACGATGTTCTATTTCTTCTGCATGTCGTTGTTGTTGTTGTACTTCTTCTTCTTCTACTCTTCTCCTTGTCCTAGGGACCGTGACGCTACCTGATGCACACCAACGAGGTAATAGTGAGTCAAACATTGTGAGGAACCAATCAGGAATGTTACCTTTGTCAACTTTGAGCCAACAATATATTTCACAATGTCTGAGAGATCAGCTTAAGCCACAATAGATACCACTTTTTCGGCGCAAGCGCTGTCACTTCCTATGCAAGGTCAGGATGGTATGGTAGTCACTAGACGTTAAGCTGAAATACTGAGGAGGAGGGGACCAATTAGGCTCCCCCCTGGGAATTACCTGACGTAAACAGTTCACAAGAGATCAGAAATAAGTAGGAGGAAACGGAGCTGACCGGATGCTGTCTGATAATACGACCACCGCGTAACCTTTTTAAACCAAGATGGCCACGCGGTGAATAAGAACCATGATCAGAAGGTTCTTGATAGACATGGCCAGCGTGTCTCTAACGGGATGCTGTCCTCCACAGCTCAGAGGAACGTGGGCGTCCCTGTCAGACATGCAGAACAACAGGCCGCTGGTAAAACATACGACAACAGGTGATTATCAAATTATAAGTGTGCTGAGTCTATTCTTTTTAAAAATATTATAATTTCAGGATGTAATAATTGTTCCGCACAAATCAAAATTAAACTGGCATTTGTAATAAATATTACTGCTTTAATAATAATAATTAGAATCATAATGTGGTAACTATCAAGCTCCACAGGTAGAATAAGGCCTGAACACTACCAGGGTTAGGGGTTTCATTCCCACCCATGCTCAGAAGTGTATTCTTAGTATTGTATGATGCTCTGGATGAAAGTGTAAATGTCATGTATATTCATATAACTAAACAAACTATTCAAATTCGAAAGGGTGCTCATATTAAAAGGAGTGCTGTGTGTTTGCCCACGTGCATGTGTGCCTACGTGTGTGTGTGTGTGTGTGTGTGTGTGTGTGTGTGTGTGTGTGTGTGTGTGTGTGTGTGTGTGTGTGTGTGTGTGTGTGTGTGTGTGTGTGTGTGTGTGTGTGTGTGTGTGTGTGTGTGTGTGTGTGTGTGTGTGTGTGTATTCAGAGCATTTGCGGATGACGAGTGTGTAGCAGTGATTGATCAGAGCCCTAATACGTCGGACACCCGCGCCCGGCCACTGGGGCCCAGTCTGGTCATGGTTCAGATGGAGCACCCACCTGTAGACCTGAGAGAGGAAGACCTGAGAGAGAACCACCAGTGTTCCCTAATGGAGGACAATGCTGTCCCCACTGAGACGTTCCCTCTCGGTGCTCTCCTGGACTCACAGGTCAGAGATCACTCCGATATGCAGACAATCAAGACCAGGACAACATCTAGCCCTATGTATATTTCATGCACATTTTCTGTGTGTGTACTTTTCTCTTTTTCACATTCTATATTAAATATATATATTCTATAAAATTATCACATATTATAAGTATTTTTAGGCGTCAAAATAGACCAAAAACATGGGATTACCCCCTCCCTCCCTCCCAGGTGGAGGAGGACAAGGCCTTCAGCCTGCCTCCACCCAGCGCTCGGCTCCGATGTGTGGAAGACTGGGTCAGCAGCTGCCTCCACCCGGTCTGCCAGGAGCCTCCGACCCGACCCCCTTCTCTGACTCCGCCCTCCTCTCTGCTTCCACCCTCCTCCCTGCCTCCTCCTCTGTCCTCCCTTGCCTCCCACTCAACCTCCCCCACCCTCTCTCTCTGCCCCTCCTCCCTGGCCACTGTACGGGAGGAGAGGCTCCACTCCTCGCTGACCCTCCAGACGCCGGCCGAGCCCACCTCCACCTCCTCCCATGCCTCCACCTCCTCCACCCTTCCTGTCCACCACAGCCTCAGCGTCTCCCACACAGTGAGCTCCCCGCTCCTCGTCTCCCATCATGTCTCGCTGGGCTCCACCACCACCGTCACAGTGGATGTCACCTTCCATCCTAGCGCCGCCACTGCCATGGCGATTGCCACCAGCACTCACATCAATTCGCGTGTCTCCAACACCCCCACGGCAGCGGGTCCTCTGTTTAACTTCCCATTGGCAAACAGTCAAGAGAGCGACCAATCAGGTTCGAGAATGCCCCATTGCAAGTAGCGAGATCTCACTAGTGATGGATTCAATGATTATTTTCCTTGATTCGGTTCGTGTCAGTTAGTTCGCCAAGAAGAGTCGTTCAGAATCGTTCGTTCATTCAGTCGAGTTTCCGTCAGCGGTGAATTGAAACATGGAATTTACGGTTCTCTGCTGAGTCAGTCAGACTCAGCTCCTCCCTCATTCTCATTTGCAAACGATCGTGGAAGTCGGTCAATCATTATTACAGCTTTAACCAAACGCAGCGGGATGGGGGGGTGTAGTTGATTATTGTATGTTTAACATATCAGCAAGATAATAGATTTGATTTAACAGTGATGGTGGGGGTCCCGGTGGAGAACGAACCATGAAAGATCAAGACAGATTGACGAGACATTCAAATATTTGATTAATCTGGCATGACACAGAAAGTAAAGACAGCATGCATTTATCATTTCATATCGTACGCTCGCTCACTAAGCCTCTTCCCTCTTCACCACTCGCAGTCAGTGAATGAACAGCGAGTCAACGTGTCAGCGACTATAGGTCTGGGAGGAGTCGAGTCTAGTAACGAACGAGACAAACGAGAATAACTAGTTCTGAACTGATTCTTCTCAGCGTTTTTCAACTCTTTCAACGTTTAAAACTATGATGCTTTTTCTATCTGCCCAGTTACGATTGAGACATCGTAACTAAATAAATTTTCATCCGTTCACCTTCATTCAAACCATTTAACCTATCTACACACTTGTATCTTTCAATAATATTAAAACAGAATTCATACTTTATTCAGAATCACATTTTAAGTTTCATATCGGCTTTCAGTTGATCTACGCTGAGGTAAGAGCGCGGAGGACGTGCAGTGTTGCTAGATTGGGCGGTTTACCATCTGCGGCATTTTAGCAAGCACACTCTCGCAGTTGTTAGGACGAAACGCATTCTAGTTGTACATATTATCTGATCAATTCATATTCACTGTACAAAAACTAATGTTGATATTTCAGGCCGATAAGAAAACGTATTGGAAGATCATTACGTCAATGTATCAGTCAACTTGGAAAAGTAGCTATATTTCATAGACAGTGTAGGCCTACTTTAAATAGGCTCTCTTTATTCTCAGCACACTGAGACAATGTTTAACATTGACATTTATGTGAGTATCTTTATTATTTTAATAGTGACATAATCAAAGGGATATCAATGTTGGTATAACTTGTAGGTCTATTACAGATTTCACTGGTGACAAGAATGTATATTTACAGTATTGTGTGAAAAGTGAATAACATTTGGCCAGTAATGTGTATAGTATTGTTTTAATGTTTATAAAAGATGCCAAGAATAGAAACTATTGCTCTTGTTTTGCAATTTATATAAAAAATACTCTTTCTTGCAACAAGTGACTAATTTCTCAAACCAAATGAAGTTCAATTGGCTATAACATCAAGTTATACATTATCTGTGTTCAGTATGTGCATTTAACATTTGTAACTTAAACCATGCCCACCTTTCTCAAAAGTGTTAAGTGTCTTGTAAGTATTCAAATGATTGCTGTAGCACCTCCTATGGTCCTATATGGATGAAGTGATAGCCTGCTTAACCTTGACTTATGTTTCTTCAAGTACTTCCAAGTAATTGCTTAATTTCTTTTTTTATTAAATTTAATTGTGGCAAGTATCGAAGGCAGGTATTGGTGGTGCAACGGTTCACGGGTTTCCCGTGATCCGTACGGATCAACCCTCACGGTTCGGGACGCAAGTGATCCGCGGATCAGCTGATAAAAAAAAAAGTTGTGCGTTCACGTGATCAGCGCATGTTTAAAGGACAATTCCAGTATTAACAACATCATCAAGTATCGTAGCGAAATACAGTTTCTGTTGCGTCTTATTTGGCGTTACGTAAAATCCATTGCGAAACCGACCGAACCGGACATTTATGTTGTGTAGTCTTTTCGCTGGCTCTATCAACATACTGGCTAAAACCGAGCGAAAGACTACAACCAACCTCCCTGCAATGAACAAATCTCAACAAAAACAAGCAATGCGAACATCCTGAATTTAAATCCAGGGTTAGGGATTATTTACTAATCCATGTTTTTTTTAAATATTGACTATGCTTAAAGGAAGCAGGATTATTTCCTAATTTTTCACTTTATTTTGTTTTTACACATTTGAAGATTTTATTTAAAGTCACATTTGTCTTGTTATCGTTATTGTGGTTGTTGATCCGAAAATGATCCGACCCGTGACTCAAAAACCGTGACCCGATCCGAACCGTGAGTTTTGTGATCCGTTGCACCCCTAGCAGGTATGATAAATCCAATTGAAACAAATATACTGTATGGATTTCATTTTCAGTAAAAGACAATCCTCCCACCCATGCATTATAAAAAAACTTAAAAGTTCCAAATAATTTAGCATCTCAATTAAATAAATCAATAATAAAACAAACTACAAAGATAACTACAAAATTCCAACCAATCAAAGCTCTGTGCTGGGGTCCCGGGGTCTGTGGTCCTCCTCGCTGCGAGGGACGTGGAAGGACACGTAGGGACACCAGCGGCTGTTCAGACAAACCAGCCTCTCCAACGTGGCAGAGTTGACAATGTCGAAGCCCGCCGCGCCCCCGAACGTGCTCGGCTTCCAGTACACTGGCGAGCAGATGGGGTTCCCCAGGAGACCCTTGAGGGAGAACGGGGCCCCCATCTCCACCATGCTCTCGCCGAAGATGGCGCTGTCGCGCGTCCGCTCTAGCAGCAGGCCCGGGTAGAACTCCAGCGCGTCGATGTCCCCGTACAGCTCCTCCAGCTGCCTCGCCATCTCCTTGTCATCTGTGGGGTCAGTTTGGTTTGTCAAGAAGCCCTTCGTCACAGTGGCAGCCTCAAACAGCATCAACAAAGAGCTCACACTTTCTTTGGATCTTCCGTTCTTCGTATCAACAATGATGAATCAAATTTCCACCTACGTTATTGCTAAATACAACAGCAATGTTCCGGCAATGCTGTAGAATAGAATAAGTATGTCTATGTAGAATGAAGGAACATTTCTGCACCCCCAGTCTGGGCTAGAAAGGTTTTTTTGTATGTATTTTTCACATAGTGCATACTTCTGAAAAAAAAAGGAACATCAATAATGCTTACCGGTGAATTCATAGAAAGAAGTGTATGGCTTGAGTTCAAACTTCTTGCGGTACTCGTTAAACGGTTGCACACGCAGCGCTCTGGACTCCTTGATGACCAGCTCCACTACCTCTTGGAGCCGAGTATGGACATTCCCGCCGCCCCCTATCTGAGACACAGAAACTCATGGTTACACAGGCATACACATCATATGAAACACATGGGGATTCAACTCAGCATTTATCACATTGATATCACAATCGAGAAGCATTGACTCAAAATAAAATAATGAATAAAGTACTCTCAAAAATAATACACAAAATATTGAATATAATACTGAATAATATACTGAAAAGAATGCTGAATAAAATTCTGAATAAGATACTGAATAAAATAATTCATAATATACTGATTAATATACGGAATATAATAATTAAAAATATACAGAATTTATACTGAATATAATTCAGAATAATGTTATTATACTGGTACCTGTCCGGCCTGCTGTCTTGCGAAGGAATCCACCAGCTTCTCAACACCAAAGTGTAGAAGAACGGATGTGTTGAACAGGAAGTCGGGGTAGGTGATGTCCTGTCCATCTACCAGGAAGCTGTCAGGCATGAGAGGGTGCCAGTGGTACAGGTGGTTGAATTCCAGCGAGATGCGGTTGCTGTACTGGAACTGGTCATTGAAGATGAGGGTCGGGTCAAACTTGAGCTTCAGCAGGTAGCCGCTGAGCTGCTGAACGTACTCCTCGATCACGATGCGAATCGTCTCGCCTGGGGCGCACACACACACACACACACACACACACACACACACACACACACACACACATCACACATCACAGCACACACACACACACACACACACACACACACACACACACATAACCCACATTTCACAAATGTCATGAAGTTACATTTCACAACGTGTGACAGTCAAAAGATACTTTTTTTCAGCTTGGACAGAGCCCAATGCAAAAGCAGTAAACGCAGAACCCAATGTTACACTGTGAGGTTGCAATAACGGAGACTGACCTAATGTCAGAGAGTACTCCATTTATCAACGACAGTGAAAATAGCACACTGCCGACAATCACATGACTCATTGACGCAGCAGTGTCAGATGTAACATTTCTCTTACCTCACAGAACTTATGGTGCGTTCACATTGCTTGAAATTATGGGGAAAACGTTTTTGCGACATCGGAAAATTCTCGTGAACGACATCTCATGACGCAATTATGATTCTACTTCCGTTCGGCAACTGGGGCCAGATTTTGATAACAGAGTTGCCCAGTTGGTCACATATGGTTCAATAGTGACACGCATGAGCATGGCAGAACATGAAAGTTTTACTCAATATAAAATAATCAACCATCATATCACATAAGCTAGTATTGATTGGCGTTGTAACCGTCTGTTGGCCATTGACTTTGCTTAGTTTTAAATGCTGTGTACTGGTAAACCAGCTCTAGATAAGGGCAAGTGTAAACTTCCATAGAGTGGCAATACAATGTGCTTCTATATACAGTATATATAAATAAAAGCAAAAGGTTAGTAGTTGATAGGCTACAAGGAAATAAAGGCATGCAAACTTGAAACTGATCCTAATAAGTTCTGCTTATTTCTGACTGTTTTTTATCAGATAAAAAAAAACCCTGCTGTGAAGAACTTCTAGATTCAGAACGCAGGGCCCATGAGCGGTCGCTGTCGGGAATACGTGTGAGCGTAAGCGTCATCACTGACGAGATGTCTTGTTATTACCAGAACCAAGAATGCACCTTTAAGACCGACGCGGAACCACTGGTGATGCGGCACACCATGCAGCTCGCCACAGATGTCGAGCTGTAGGCGCTCCCAGGGTCAGGACGGCCAGTCCAGCGGCTGCATGGGTGGGGGTGGGACTGGGGATCTGGATTTCCCTATCGATGCCTGGCCTACATACCACGTCCCGACACCGCTGTTTGGTCTTGACTATGGCCAAGTGGCCCTCGTGGAGAGGTGGTGTGGCAGCTGAACGAGGTCGTGCTCGGCCCGGTCCTGTCTTGTATAAATTTCCTCTTGATCGCATGGAGGACTGTGTTGATCGTGTTGGTAATGCTACATTTGTTTCAAAGCTGTATTTTTAAAGGGGTAGTGGCAGATCCCTTTAACACCTTGTGCTAAAGGAATGTCAGCATTTTAATGACTTTTTTAATGACTTTTGATTTTATTTGTTCAGGATACTGTTATGGCATTTGGTATGCATCAACTGCTACATTCCAATGGTTGATGAACACTGGTCTAGTCGGGTCTGACTGGTAAAGCATATTTGGATGATTTGCTGGTAGTCTTAGTCCCGACCATAGAAACAGCTGGGTGCTGTGTTTGATAATTCTTGCAGGGCAAACCTATTCTTAAAATCGATGTTCTTCATGCAATGCCTGTACCGACTTCAAGGCATGAGTTGCATTGATTTTTCGGAATGGTGGGATACTATCAAGGTTTCTGTGGAAACTTTTTCTCTGTTGTTGCGCCTCAAACAGATTTGATCAGCCCAAAAGTTAGGTTCAGTTGGTCAGAACAGTGCCAACTTTATTTTGACCAGAAGAAAGCAGTTCTTACGAATGCCCCTCCGTAAGAACCCCCCCTTAAAGCCCCTGATTTTGAAAGCCTATTCGGTAGCTAGCAGTTGATGCGGGCACACTGGAGCTTGTTCTCTTTGTCATATTGTGAAGTGAAGGAGGTCCGGAGTCCTGTTATCTTTATTTTTCAGTTTAGACTTTAGTTTGGTGTTGATCGTTCAGGATATCCTACGGACTGTTGCTTCATCGATTCAGTTTTCCTCCCTCTCATGCTTTGCTTGCCGGATCTCGCATCCTCAGTTTGGTGTGCTAGATAAACATAAAATATGAAATAATAAACATGGTTTATTTCACCATGTTTTCAACCCCTATTTTTGTTAAAGTTTTAATATGTTGGGGGGCCTCATGACTGAGCCTTTATAGGGGCAGTAACATAGCCCAATCTAGAACCCTCATTGTTCCTGATCCACACATACTCTTAACACAGGTACCTGAGAATAGTAAAGGGTTTTCAGTGGTTGACCTAGCAAACGTTTTAAAGTCCAACAACATACTATGTATGTATTGTATGTATGTATGTATGTAATGTATGTATGTATGTATGTATGTATGTATGTATGTATGTATGTATGTATGTATGTATGTATGTATGTATGTATGTATATATGTATGTATGTGTGTATATATATATGAGTGTGTACAGATGTGTATATATATATGTATGTGTATATATGTATATGTATATTGTGGCAATCCCCCGCCGTCAGGGTTGGACGAACCGCGCCGGAACGCTTCCCAACAGGACTAAGCGGGAGAAGCCGGGAGCGATGTCCATGCCGACCTCAACGGCAGACCGGGTCCGGAGACGCCTCACCCTTTTGCCCCAGTTTGGAAGAAACCTAAGTTACTTCATGATTTCCCTTTTTTTGTGAGCTGCACGTAATAAAACCGTTGCACCGCAACCCTGCTTGAGCGTTTTGATTCGAGACGACGACCGGGACTGGCCACAGTGCTGAAGTATGCATGCAAGCAACAAGATCCCTGGCTAACCCCGAACCGGAACCAGGAAGGCAGCCAGCGAAACAACCCGCAATGAAGTAACGAGGAGATCGACATCCTGCGGAGATGTATGATCCGGGATGGCCGAATGCTGCTCGGTCGGGAGCGCCTGCTTACAACCGCCCCCATCAAAGCGGCTAACCAAGATTGGGACTGGAAGACGACGTTGAGAGCGCGTACCTCCTAGATCTTCGAGCAGACCGCGGGTCAATGAACGGTGGCCAGCAGACCAGTGGGCCACATCCTTAAGCACCTTCCTGACCGGAAGAAGAGCCCAACGAGCTTACCGAGATCTCACCCCCCTTCAGGCGGGGCATTATCCCACGCTCAAGCGGGCCATCCTAGCCCATTATGGACACAGCCTCCCAGCCCAGGCGCAACATTACCATGACTGGACTTACGACCCACTCGGCTCAGTGAAAAGCGAGATTTCACACCTCGTCCTCCTAGCCGAGCGGTGGCTCGTATAAGGAGATGGACCCCCGTTGCTGGACCGGCTTGTGATAGACCGCTGCATCCGATCTCTGCCCCCCCGGTGCCAAACGACCTCGGCGAACACCTGCGGCCAGAAGGGCCACCTTGCACGCCATTGTCCCGGAGCAGGAGACGTATCTATGCCCACAGCCAGCCCGTCTGACCGGAGAGGAGGGTCCCGTCTTCGTTCCACTTGCTGGTCTCACGAGAGAACCGTATTCCCAAGCCTGCCGGTACGGGTGGGACGGCAAGACACCCACGCCCTCCTCAAATCAGGGAGCGTGGTCACCTTGACCTGGTCTGACCGACGGAACTCCCGGACGGAATATCGAGGTGGGCTGCATCCACGGCCAAACAGAGATATATCCCAGGGACCATACCACCGTACAGACCCCGAAGGGGACGTTTGCGGTCCAGGCCGGGGTGGTACCGAACCTGGAAGGGACTGCCCCATTTTTGAAAGACTATTAGGGGCAGAGCTTCGACCACCCCGACCCCGACATCCCAGGACGAAACCTCGCCGGCTGCGTAGCCGGCCCGCCTATTTGGCAGCCCACTCCCCGCCATCCAGGTCCGACTCCGACTCCGACTCCGGACACGATGACTGCCTCCGAGCGGACACCCCCGTCAGATGAGAGAGAGCCCACCCGTCACCGATTTCACCGACTTCCCCCTGGCCGTCGAGGGGGGCGCGGACAGGGGCGGTCAGTTCACCATTGCCCAGCTGGAGGACGACGCACTCAGAAATGCCTGGGTACACGTGCAGGTCCATGAGGGCATATCACGTGACTCGGTGTGTGGCCGGCAGTACCCACATTTAAACACACGGGGAAGGTTATTGTATAGGGTAGTACAGAGGTGGGTAGAGGGATACGGAACATTGATCATGTGCAAGGACATACAGTGAGCAATGTGTAGCTTCGGTATATGTTCACTCACCCACCTCCTGGGCTCGATCTGGGGATGGACAAGAATCAGGGACAAGAATACTTGAACAGGTTTTATTTGGCCTGGTGGTTGAAAAAGGACGTAGAGGGCACTATGCGACGCATCGCCCCGAATATCGTCAACGCACCGCCCAGAGGCCCAGTAACGGGTATGCCGCTCATTCCCATCCAAATGATAAGAAGTCCCGTTTGGATAGACTTTGGTTAAGAAAACAAGGCCCCCCTTCTCAGAACTAGCCGAGGCACACCGCTACATTTTCTAGTGTATGGTAGAACTACCGCAACTCGCTACCAAGAGGCTTTGTCCACACTCCACGCCACCACAGCCAAGGCGGTGGCGAAGGAATCAATCAATTTTTACTGTTAGCAGAGGTGGGGATAGTCAGGGAGATACTGACAGATTAAGGCTCTTGTTGTTTTAATGTCCTGGGTTTTTAAAAGAAACCTACCCTCTCCAGAATTGTTAACATCCGCACACCACCGAACTCCGTCTACTACCCCCAGACGATGGACGGTGGAGAGGTTCCATTAAGCAAATTGAAAAACCATGCGCTGAAGAAGGTCATGGAAGTAGCCGGCAAAAAACTTGGGAAACCAGGTTGCTGTCCGCACGTTCTATTCGCCGCCATCCAGGGAAGTACCCCAGCCTTCACGGGCTTCTCACCCTTCAAACTCTATGCAGACGACTGAGAGGGCTGTGGTTCTACATCGCCGGGAATACCTGGAGAGCCAACTCTTTCCCCCTCCACTGGCCTCTGTGATATCGTTATTTATTACACCCCCCCATTGTCTCTTTGTTAACGTTATAATGCCTTTGACTTGCACTGGTTACATTTTCTTGCCATACACACACAGGGTGAATTTAAGGGTGTTACTTATATTTAATGTGGGCAGAGAATAAAGAAGGTGGCGTACGATGATTGATGAGTCTGGTCCTGGCGGTCCTGGAAGAGCTGCTCGTCTCCCCCAGGTGGGGTTGGCAACCTCCTTTTCAGCACGTCACGACACCCGGTTGTGCTCCGCGCCCAGCCAGACCAAGAGCTGGGAGTGACCGAGGTGTGAGGCCGCGGCAGCAAGCCCGAACACATCCTGGCCCAGGCCAGGCGCTGGCTGGGGGGCACGCCACTTGGGGTAAGCTCGCAATGGCCACCGGGACCTCTGCCTGGTCGGGGGATCTCTCCATCGAGAATACATCCCTGCCCTCATCCGAACGCCTGAACAGGAATGTTTAGGCAATATGGAGAAACCTTCCAGAGTGAGCTAGATCTTTAAAGTTATCAACCGAAAAAAAACTATCCTCACCCCTGACTTCAGGCCCTCCCTCTAAGCAATCTCCCTAAAACACGTGACTTAGCTCGCTTGGCTTTAGCGAATAGTTTTGCAAACAGCTTAGCGTATAGGTCTGCCAAACAGATGGACACAGTCTGTGCACGGGCGCGCATGTCGTGTTCCATCTGTTTTAAACACACGCAAACGTAAAACACGTAACGACATAATACAGTCCATGCAATGTTTATATTAAACGGGGGGACACATGCATAATAGGAAACACAAGTCGATGACAATAAATGCATATAAATACTGGGCATGAGAACAACTGTTCATAATATATTGCGCTATATTATCATTAACATTTTATCATTAAAATAGAACCACAGTTTAAATTAGGGCTCAGTATTTGACTGAAGTGGCAGTAGGAAGAAAACCTTATTTCCAATGTGTGATTAAGGCCATATTATTATTATTTATGCATAAACTGAGCCCATTTTGAAGTTCTGAAATTTCCATGTGCCAATCTTGTCCCGTCAAATCCGGAGACTGCAAGACACCGCTTTCAAAATATCACTTGTTCAAAGATTCAAAAATCGCGCATGGCTCTTTAAAGGGGATTGGTTGCTGGCACTCTCATTGGGTTTTATTGGCACGTACGCCCAAACCAACCTACGGGTTTTAATTTAAGGCTACTTTTCAAAAGACCAACCCTTTTTAGTATGCGGCTGGGGCGAAGAGTCCATTTTTTGCGCCAGTAAACTAGCTTCAAATCGCCGTAAAACCGCCCACAAAGCCTACCTTTTTTTGTCTAGCCTAGCTTTCTCAACTTGCATTTCAGACCGTTAAAATAGGGCCCCTTTAGAGTAAATGTTTCTAGCGCCCTGTTTATTTTTTGGTTTAAAAGGCCAACAGGTATAATGTTACTAATGAAAAGTTTTCTCCATGAGCATTCATCTCTGAGTTCATCCTCTGTTTCCTGGAAATGTTTTCAAACCTGATTCAGCATGTTTTGACTAACTCACATTTTGGGGAGGCCCACACAACTTGACCTGCATATGTTCTACTGGTCTGAAATGACATCACTGTCAACGGGTTTTCTGGTTTCTGGTGTCCCTTTCGATCATAAAATTACTTGAATGCAACTTGCCAAACCATGCCCAATCCCCCCCCCCTCTCCTTCTGAGAAAATATCTTACCACTATCAGGACCTTTTAATCCATTGACCCACAAACCCTCTTCCTGCCCTCCCATAACCAGGGCCATCACCTCTGCTTCCTGACCTACAGGATGAGCTCTCCTCCATCTTGAAAGTAACTTGGTTAACCAAAAATATATAAATGCCGCACTCTCTTTCCAGAACCGCTCCCTGGGAGGATGTTAGCCCCAATCAAGACATGGGGCCCTCGCACCTGCCACCGCAAGCCCGCCTGAAGCGCCTGTATACGAAAAATCTACGCCTCAATCGCTTATAACACCAAACAACATCCTTGAAGTACAGGATGCCCTAAATCGCCTGCCCGTTGCCTAGGTACTTTTTCCTCACTTTATCCAACTGCCTTTAAGCTCTCAGGCCCACAGTTACCCCCTTTTTTCCAGAAGTTAATAAACTCCTCAAACCAACCTGCTTCACTGGCCCTGCCCAAGAACAGCTTGAGCAATTGCAGAACTTTCTGAGATTTTTCCTTTGAAGAGCAAACTTTTGAATGTTAAATCTCAACAATTCCCTTGTTTTTCCATTTCTTTCAAGCTCAAACTTCTCCTCTCTCGTATTCACTCCTCTTGGGCTCTAAACTTTGCCCATTTTTCCAAACCACTGGGGTGGGATCCTTTCACCGATTATAAATATCATCCGCTAAATTCAAACCCCTTCCCTGTAGCTCCGACCCTGCCCCCCACCTCCCTTTTTGCCTCAAGGCAATCGCACCAAGGCAATCTGTTTGACCATTTGACAATACCTGTGTTTTTAAACCCTTCAGCTCTGGTGTTTGTTCCTCCTGCTCTTAGATGCTTATTGCAGTTGCCCCCCATTTAAAAAAAGAAGCCCAACCTCAGATCCCACTTTTTCCTTGTCCAACAACCAATCCCTACTTCAAAACCTCCCCGTTCTGGCAAAATTACTTGAACAAAGTGGGCTTTCTTCACAACTTCAGTCCCCCTTCTCACAGACAATAAACTTTATGAGAACTTCCAAATCTTGGTTTTTTCCGCTAAACATCACAGCACAGAGAACTCAAACTCCTTCGAGTAGTTTGTAAAACGACCCACTGTGTTCCGGTCTGTTTTTTGATAACTGGTTTTTCCCCAAACATGTCTAATCACTTCTGGATTGACGCGCTCGCACTTTGACACAGTCAACCAATAATGTGATCTAACCCGTCCTGTCCAAATCTTGGTTATCTCAGACATACATAGCCCTCCACTTTTGGTTCCGGGTCCTACCTCTCCCACCAGCAAGAACAGTTTTGTTACTCTGGGGCCCTCCACCAAGTCCTTCCAGCATCCCCTGTCCCACTCGTGGTTGTTCCCCTCCAGGGTTTCTGTTCCTTGGGCCTCTCCTTTTTTCCTCATATAGGAATCCCATCCCCCTTGGCCAACATCATCCGATGACATGGTCCTTTCAATTCCAACTTGCTACGCTGATGCAACATCCATAATACCTCATTACAGTCTCCTTCACTGATCCCCTCTTCCCAGTCACCCCACTGACCCTGCCTATCTGACCATAAAAAGCTTTCCGGAATGCAGACGATAACCTTTCCTCAAACAACACAGATAAAACAGAAATCCTCCTCCATCAATCCAAATTCTCAAACGTCCCAAAATCAAATGACCCCTCTCACTGCAGTTTTCAATCCCCCACAATCTCAATCCCTGTCCCTCTAAAACTTGCATTCCTTTTCCCACCTCGTAAAACCATAGCCCGGCATTTTTGGCCCTTTCCCCTCGCTACCTATGATGCCCACTAACGCTGGTTTACTCCTTAGTTTACCTCCACGTTTAGACTACTGCAACTCCCTCTTTCATCGGCCTCCCAACTAGAATCACATTCAAAGATTGCAATATATTCAAAATTCAGCCAGCAGCGATCTCTGCTTCACATCACCCCTATTCTAGCTCAGCTAAACTGTTTTACCCGGGGTTCTTTCTCCCGAATCAAATTCCAGAAAATTCTTTCATCTTCTCACTCACCTTCAAAGCCCTCCATGACCGGTGCTCCTCCTTACCTACTCTGTGTCCTTTCTGAACGCCTTATAACTCCATCTCGCTCACTCAGATCATCTGACCCACAAATCTCCTCTCCGTCCCCCGCAGACTTTCTACCCTGGGTGGCAGGTCTTTCAGTGCCATGGTCCCCAAACTCTGGAACTCCCTTCCTCAATCCCTCTGTGACTTTCCCTCCTTTTCTTTAAAGCTCATCTCAAGACCTTTATGTTCCAGGAACACTTCAGCTCTTCTACCACCCCTGCATACACCCTCTGTATAGATTATTTATTTTTATTTTATCTTTATTTGTGGTGCTGTCTTGTTCTGTGTGTGCTCATGACACTGTAATGACACTGTACCTTGAGTATGAGAAAGGCGCTATATAAAATAAACTTTTTAGTATTATTATTATCATACCATGAAAGTGCATGTATATCTTGCTTTTCAAGACACCCAAAGTACTCTGTAAGTGTGTGTGTGTGTGTGTGTGTGTGTGTGTGTGTGTGTGTGTGTGGTGTGTGTGTGTGTGTGTGTGTGTGTGTGTGTGTGTGTGTGTGTGTGTGTGTGTGTGTGTGTGTGGCTGTAAGTGTGTGGGTGTGCTGAGGGTGGGGAGGGCTGACATTTAAAATAAGATCTTGTGAGAATACACAAGACATCAATCTCATTAGAACACAGAAAACATTGGAACAGCAGACCTCTATGTTGGGCCCTGTCTCCAACAACCCTTGTGAATAGTTCCAAAGATGTGTCTCTACGTATCCTGTAGCCTTCAGGTCTAGCCAGGCAGAGTACCTGATATCTCAGCTTCCCGTCCTGGTGCAGGCGGAGCTGCAGCTGTCGCTCCAGGTTGTCTCCGTAGATGTGGCCCGCGTCCACCTGGTCCCCAAGGTAGAGACAGCATGAGGACCTCTGAATAAATATACATCCATCCTCTCTTGGATTTGAAACAGAACTAAAGCCATTCACGTGAAAGACTATTATTGTACATCCGATGAAGTTACACAAACACCGTATTCTGTGTGATTCTATTGAAATTAACCTACTGTAAAGATTATTATGTACTTGTACAAATGTCCAAATGTTATCATTTTTACTCTAGATTGGTATTTTCATACCTGAGGAATGCTGACACCTGCAATAAGATTCCTTTTACGTACTTAAAATAAATAATTCTGATTCTAAACCTTTTCCAACTCAAATGAAAACTTGCTGACGTCAAGATCCTCCTAAAGTCAGAGTGAGAGGCACCGTGTGGGAGAAGCCCCGGGGGAAGGCAGGGCCCTACCCCGTGGGAGAGGGCCCTTGTGAAGGCTGGGCCCATCCGGTGGTGGGTCTTGAAGAATTGGTGGGTAAAGTGTTGGGCGAAGAAGGCGAACATCAGATTGGCTCCCTGAGGGTCCGGTCGGAACTTCTTTCTTATCAGGAAGCGCGTCACCAGGTCTCTGGGGTCCGGGAGCACGGCTTTACCTGATAGAGAAAAACACAACGGCTGTAAAACAAGAACCAAAGTTTGGTGTAGATTGTTGTTAAGGACAAGGGCAGGCAGTGAATTTACCCTTGGTGCCCATGGGCATGGGGCAGTCCTCGGGCACAGGGGGTAGAATGCGGGTGTAGTAACTGAGGTTGTAGTATGACTCCCAGCTCAGGTATCCATACTTGGAGTTGAAGGTTGGCGGACTGGGAATGAAGTTGGATCTGACTTTTGGAGGATAGATGAAAATGATGAGAATTTCTGAAACTTATTTGTGATCTCTTTTAATGTATTCTTTAATATCCGATATCCGTGTCTTCAAGTCTCCTTCCCCTAATGACACCATGAGAGTGAGGGAGGGATTCCAGGAGATTGGACAGACGACCACACTTTGGAACCTACTTTCCATAATGCTGTCATGTCTATATATATATATATATATATATATATATATATATATATATATATATATATATATATATATATATATATATATATATATATATATATATATATATATATATATACTACCGGTATATATATATTCGTGTCACTGGGATAATGTTTCCGTTGTAACCATACTAGTATGCATTCATATTAATTTTATTAATTTACTCATGCTTTGGGTTTGTATAAAGGTTTCTTCTGTTTTCTTCCCAACCAGGAAGCAGAAATGGGCCTTTAGTCCTATAGTGGGTGTTCTTTTATAAATCTATGCCTCATTCTTATCTTAATTTTGCATCTGAAACCAGAGAGTGAGAGAGAGGGAGATTTCTCAGCATCAGGTTCCATCCTCTGCACTGGTGGAATGCGTATAGCCCCCAGGTTAGGGAAGGGTCAATACAGGACATCCAATACACTGTCAAATACTTGATACATTTCACAAACAACTTGGAAGATATGAGTGCAGAATAACCCACCGGAATAGTGTGCCTGTTTGAAGAATTATAGGTGCATTGTGTGAAAACCGACTCTCAGATGCTATTGGAACACCTGTCTCATGTTTCCATTAATGGATTCATTCATTCCTCAATGTATCCAACTGTAGTTGTGGGGGATAGTATATACATATGGTACCACAAACCACTTCCTATTCTGAGGACTATCTCCTATTAGCAATGAACTTCTCATGTAATATTTATCGTGTCAATGGAGAATGGATAATATTAGATTAGATCATAGTCATTTAACATTTGATAGCAATATATTACAATAAATTACATTAGATAACTCACCTACACACATACACACTGATTTTGTGAAGTACTTTAAGTGCCTTGAAAATTGCAATATTAACCCAAAGAATTATTATTAATAACCTTAATAACATTCCATTATATAAGAGGGGTATTTTGCGTAGATGTTAAGGTTGGCTGTGGACCTGGGCCCTCGGCTGGGCTATGACCCCTGACAACTGCAACCGGCAGAGGGACGGGGATGTCTGAGGTGATACTGAATACATATGAGCAGGAAGTCAGAGCAGGAAAGGGCTACAATAATCACCACTACTGCAGCTGCTACCACCGCTTAGAAAATACAAAAATATATAGAATGAGGAGAGTCTTGGGCATAAAAACATGTTTGGGTAGGTGCTCCCAGAGGATACGCAGGCTGAGATAGTACAATGACCCACTACTGAACAGTGGAAGGATGAGCTCATTTCGGAGAATAGGAGGTGTCCATGCCAAGTTATGGCGAGCTATACAGACGTTGCCAACATGGCAGTCCTATTGGGAGGACAAAATGTTGTGTCTTGTCAGGCTATATGAAACTACATTTAAGGCCTTTAACCTTTAACAACTGACTATAAGAAAGACAGGAGTATATGTTTCTTCATTCTGTGCATTGTTCAGTTGAATTTTCTCTTTTTGTATAATTTCTTTTGCAATAGTGGATTATGTGACTTCTTCCTCAGCGACCTTAAGAGTTAGAAATTCTCGTACTGTAATGTTGGCTCATAAATAAAGGTCTTATCAATTTTGTGTAAACAGTGTTTACTTGGATCAAGCACATATGTAAGGATTTATAATATACATAAATACATTTTCAAACTTGTATTATAAACATGGGGTAGCATGACCTTGATAACAAGAAAGATTGTACATTTGTATATTCTTACATTGGATATGGACGTGTTACGACAGTGTTAATGACAGATAACTGTCATTATGATCTGGTTATTATATTTTTGTAAAGTGATGAGTGTAGGCAGGGGCATAGTACCTTGTGTGAGAACCTATGACCAACACCCAGCCCCTGAATGGTCTCTTTCTCCTCATGAAGAAAATGGTCTGCACGTCTTACACAATGCTAGCATGACCTCACCGAAACCCTGCGCTGCAGAGGCAACACGCAACTATCTGTCCTGCTCCCCCGTCTGCACGAATTAAGACCAAGATCGGCTCAGCCTTCTGCAAATATGGCCACTCTAAATATTTACTGGCTTGAGCATAACAGACTAAATGGTGGGGGACTCGAGCTACAAGCATGTCATCTTGATTTATCTCGTCCAACAAAGCTCCACTGGTTGTGGTTAAAAAGAAGAGCAATGTTGAAAAGGAAATTCACAGTTATTAAAGACTCTTAAAGACTAATAAAGATCTGAAACACATGAGCATGGTAAACATCAAAGTCAGACACAGTGTTTTTGAACTTCCAAACGTGTCACATCCTATCTGTATAATGTGCATAATGTATGGATATTGTGAATCATAACACAATGTTTACAGCATACCAGTGAGGACCACCCTCATGAGGATGTTGCGCAGGAAGCTGTTGTTAATCACATCCCACAGCCAGTGGAAGTGTGTGAGGAGGTAGTGGACGGTGTCTGGACTGGGCTTGAGCAGATGGTGAATTCTTGTCCAGAATTCAGCTACACAAACCCAACAAGAGAAGGATAAAACACACATTTTAGATGATACATTAACTTTTTGGAGATTGAAGTTAAAATGCTATCTCGAAGACTGGTGGGCGACAAGAAATATATACATATTTTCTTTTCCCGATGATCATGCATTATAACTTCAGTTGGTTCTCATCCACTTCGGCCACAGGATCCAGGCAAGCAAGGTTATTACAAGGTTATTTTTACCTTGATTTAACGTTTTTCATCTCTGTTTGACGTATGAAAATACAAACAAAGGTACTGGTAAGGTTATTTGATGGTTGAACATTGTCGATAGGGGAAGTCTTATCCATACTTCTTCCTTTTGCTCTTTTGTGAGCCAACTGTGGTCTGGAAAGCACTCACTGTTGGGTGTTGTTGGCATCTGTCGTGACATTATGAGAAGATATTCCATTCCAGTTTTCACCATTCCTTCTATGGGACATCCCTGTAAAAACTGTGTCCCACTCTGTGTTCTACTGGACTTCAGTTACATAAATTACATTATTTCCAACTGTCAATTTTACTGGTTAGTTTGATCCAAACAAAATGATCCAAATAGCTGCGCAAACGCATGCAGAACACTGCAGGGCTGAAGAAGGAAGTAAGACATGTTTGGACATGTTTCAACACTCAACCCCCACACAAACAAAAGTGTCGTGGTTATCTCACCCATGCAAATGAACAAATGAGAAGGAAATCTGGGTGGTATCAGTAGAAAACACACCAAAATAAACTGCCCATCCTCCCTCCCACATACAGTACATGCAGGTTTCTATCGTTCTTCGGGTGAAGCGTGAATCTGCACTGTTGAAAAGCAAGCCTTTCTATGTATCAGCAGCTGCTCATACATTCTCTGACTGGGGCTTCGTCCAGCCTGGTTTTGTGCTCTAGAGCAGGGACAGGAAATGGAAGCATAGTTTGGACACACTCACGAACAGTGCAGTTGTCCCCATGGAAGCCGGTGCGCGTGCAGTCACACTCAAAGCGCTCTGCGCCAAAGCGCACACATGTTCCAGAGTTTTCACATGGATAATAACAACATGGATTCACTGCGGAAAATAGGGAAAGACATCATTATAGGACGCAATTAATGATTTCCAATGATTATCATGAATGAATGAATGTGATCATTAATAGTCGAAGCAGGAAAACATGAACACTACCGATTACATAGTAAATATGTGAAGTACAAATGAAGTATGGCTACACAAATAGTACATGTAACTGGCAAGGTTCTATAACTGAAACACAATGCAACAAGTCCATTAATAGAATAATATCTATAAATACACTAAAGAAGTTGCTGAAAATGTTAAAGCAAGAAAACTTGGAATGCCTAGAAGATGATTTAGGTCAATAGCGATCATAGCTGTAATAACAGCTTAGTAAATGCATACATGAAAAAGAAATAATATAGCATAAGAATAGTGTTCCCAAAGCACAAAAAACTACTTCACATACAATGTTATTAAAGGTCTGTATCTATACAGTGCTTTTATACAAATAATGTGGACACTCAAATCGCCACAATCCCTGTCATATCATAACTTATGGACAGAAATGTGACGCAAGGTCATGACGTTATGGACTCTATAATGTAAAGCTTGACTACATTTCATTCCCCTCCACTATGGCCTTTGGTTTCCCTGTGATCGGACGAGAATGAGAGCTGAGGGGCGGGCGGAGGTGTTACCGTGCAGCTGGAGGGGATATGAGTGAGTGGTTTTATGAATGAGTGGTTACAGACACTATAATCACCTGTAATTGGAGGCTGACACACATACTAACCGTTAAAATCATGTGTGTGTGTGTGTGTGTGTGTGTGTGTGTGTGTGTGTGTGTGTGTGTGTGTGTGTGTGTGTGTGTGTGTGTGTGTGTGTGTGTGTGTGTGTGTGTGTGTGTCAGAAGAAAGTCGATCACCACACCACACCTTGTACATTGCACACTGTACATTGAAGAAAGTTTTAAATAACGGAGTGTCTATTCATACTCCTGGTATGAATAGTCTCGGATACATGGTTGGGCTAAAATCACACTTTGCCATGCGCATGCGCTCGCGCATTCCCGGCGATCCATGTTCTTCAGGCATTCCCGGGCATTAGTGTACTTTGAATTCAATTGAAAGGGATTATTGTATTTTATATATTCTATATAGCCTATTTGTTTTGTTAAATGTCATGAAGTCCAATAAGATACTGTGGCGACTCCTATGGGGGTCGCGCCAGGGATTCTGGGGATCCGAGATGCCGGTTGGGGAAAATGGGGTTTTATTGCCCATCCCAACCGCCAGCGTGGCCGGCGACGGGCCAGACGGCAGAGGACGGGTTCCCCGAACGGCCCTCCAGCGCCCCACTAATGCAGAAACTGGTGGGGGCCCCGATAGAGATGGTCCCCGGCCACACCCCCAGGTCCTCTGCGGACATTTGGGACATTTGGAGACGGGCGTCCCAACCAGGGAGGAAGGCTGCACCGCAACGGGGCCGCTACTGGCAGGGGCCAAGGCGGCGGCACCGGCCCCTGAACAGTCGGGACTGTGCATTGGGTGTTGAGGTCGTCGGGACGTCTGACCCCTAAGGTGGGGGCTGTGTGGCGGATCTACGGGGGTCGCACCAGGGATTCTGGGGATCCGAGATGCCGGTTGGGGAGAAGGGGTTTTATTGCCTTTTTGTGTTGGGGTTAACTGGTTTGGGGTGTGTGCTCAGTAGAGTGTAGTTGTGTGTTGTTGAGTGTTTAGTTGTGTGTAGTGTTGCTGCCACTGTTACCGAGAAATACATGTCTGTTGGTTGGGCGTGCGGTGCGCTGTGTGTTGTGTGTCGTGTTAAATAAAGGCAGCTCTCGTAGTCATGCGGTGTAAGAGTTGCGTCATCGCTTAACCTAGGCCCCCGTCTCGTCCTTCCCGCACTGCTCGCCACAATACATTATGTACAAAGTTCTTAGTTGTGGCGTCATATACTTGTAGATGAGTTAAACGGAGAAAACAGTGTGACAACAGTGGCCGAAGAGGTAGGAAAGCTATCGATGAAATCAAGAGGTTGCTGGATCGATCCCCTCTGTTGTCGGATTTGGAACTGCTCAATTGACAAAAGTTGACTCACTTGAAGGCGGGTGTCTGTTGAAGTTTTAAAATGATTGGATCTGCCCAGTGTCACTCAGGATCTGCCATAACCAATCGCACAGCGCTTGCTCGTGACGTATGTAATGCGACTGGACCAGCTCCTTCACCACTTACGGAGCCAGCTGGAAAATCAACTTTTCCCGAACCCGGTTGGGAGAAGCGCTACACAACATCATGGCCACCAACAAAACTCAGCAAAGCTTGTTCTTGCTCTGGCTTTTATTGATCGATTTTCGGCAGCGATCCCACAACAGACCGAATGGCTTCTCTCGTATCCTTCTCCATTGTCTTCCTCTGACTACAACTGAAACTAGCGCGCAGCCTAGATGTCATCGTTCTCAGCCACTCCCTCTGTTAGCTGATTGGACCGCCAAAAATCTGGCTTCCAAGCAGGAGCGTCGCTAGCAATTGAAAACATTCGGGGCTGTAGCCCAGAAGTTAGAGAGCTTTTAAAACGGGTGTTTGGGAGGGTTTCTCCTCCGAGAATATTTGAAAATCGGGCTGATGAACATTCAATTGTAACGTAGTTTGAGAAGTAAAAGAAAGACCAATCGTCATGTCGGACTGACCTCACGATCATTGTCAATGTCAACCATAAAACTTTGTTTTCCCCAAAAACCCTGTCGTCTGTCGTTATGGTGGGTTGTCCAAAGGCTGCTGATTTTATGCGTGTTGGACACCGCAACAGTGGGTCACTCTGTTATAACCTGCATGAGAGTTCAATGTTGTCATTAGCTGTTACGTCTTTCTGACCAATCGCAGTTCAAGGCCGACCTGGGCTGTACCACTTCGGGAGGGGGCGCTCAGTTGTCCCCTATAGACAAAATCGAATTGGTTGCGCCGTTGACGCGTTAACGGCGGCCCACAGGGAATTCTCCCAACTCTCCCGATTACCGCTCGCGTGCGTGTGTGCGTGCGTGCTTGCGCGCGCGTGTGTGTTATTCGATTGCCTGGTAAACGTGTAGGCCTACGGTAATATTCATACTGGTTTAAATAATACATTTGATAGTATTTCCCATCGTTGCTGAACAAGAGTTTTGTTTGAAATTAGGTGATAGAAGTTTTAACCGGTACCCACTGTCATGCATCTACCCGATGTCAAGTGGACCCGGGTTGAATTCACTGCGGGTCTCTCTTCTTATATCCATCTTGCCAAAGATATTTTATTACTGTCCTTCTAACACTCTGATCTCACTAAAAGGCTAGCAGCAACGAAACCAGCATTATGGAACAAACATGCGCTATGCATAGGGAAGAAAGAATACCAACATTCTGCAACAAATGATTCTAAATCTGCCCATATATGGACATGTCAGAGTTTTGCGGTTTCCACTCGCTACAATGTTGCATCTGTGGCCGCTGGTAATATGACCACAAAGAAGTAAACTCTACGGGGCTATCTTCATCATTATGGTTTTGTTTTTTTGACGGCACAGCGATCCGGGGCTATTCCCAAAAGATCCGGGGCTATAGCCTCGAATGCCCAGGTCTAACGACGCGCCTGCTTCCAAGGAACGTATTCATATTAAGCAGGCCCAGACCTATTAGGCCGCGTTCAGACTGCCAGCCAAAATCCGATTTTTAGCCCATCCAGATTGGAACTGGATGACTCTTTTGAAGTCTGAACAGTCCCAAGTCACATGAAATCCGATTTTTGCAAAATGGATCGAAACCACCTCCGGGAGGTGGTTTCAGATCGCATTTGGACAGATGCATCTCAGTCTGAACAGCTCCAAACACTCAGATCGGTTTTGACTGTCCGTGACGTCACTCTACGCGACACCAGACCTGACCCAATGCGCCAAACCACCCGCCTCATTCCTTGGACAGAGGAAGAAACGAAATGCCTCATTAATCTGTGGGGAGATGGGTCCGTTCAAGCGAAGCTCGACGGCATGTATCGGAATAAGTCGATTTATGAAAGTCTTTCGCGTTCTTTGATCCATCTTGTTTGTTATTGTTTTTCTCGTCGCTATTACATGACGTCACACAATACACGCGCAGCGCTGGATGACGCCTCCGCTCAGACGTCCTTGCTACAGCAACCTGGCAGATGGGTCAATAATGTGGCCCAGTCTGAACAGAGCCAAATGCGATTTGGACACTTGCTAAAACAGTGTGGACAGTCAGCCCTAAAAATCGGATATGAGAAGGAATCAGATTTGAATCAGATTTGCCTGCAGTCTGAACGCGGCCTTACTTAAGTGAAATTAAAATTGAGCGGAAGTAGGTAGGTGGGCAGTGCCAGACTAGGTGCAAATATCGTTCACTTCTAATTGCGCCAGGGTTCTAATTGCACCATATCTATACTAGGAATAAAATCGTTTATAGATAGGCCTATGTCTACCAATAGACATCATTTACCCTTTTAATAATTAGGATATGGCCTTTAATAGTTCATTAGCAGTTTTGGGGAGTAAAGGAAAACATGTAGGGTCTACCTGCGTCACGTATGCAAAATTCCAATTATAGCTTGCTAACTGTATTCCGTTACAGTTACAATTAAAAAGAAATTGGTTGGTAGTCCTAGGCCTATTTAGAATACAGTTACATTGTTGAAATCAATGGATTACATGACGACACTTCTGTTTCAGCAGCAGTTTATTCGTGCTTTCACACCAACAGCATTGTGCGCACTAAACGAGTTTGGCCCCTTGGTTTTGTACGTTTGCGTTGGTGTGAATGCAACCACCTCACTTCGATGCGAACCATTTCAGCCGTCTGAGACCTCCCTGAACAGCTGGTCTCGGTTCGCTTCCGAACGGTACGGTTCGCTTGAGATGTGAAAGGGAACGCATCTGATCATATGCCTCTTTGGACGTAACAGGCACCCGCAGCCGCGCACATTATGGGAATTATTGTTTGATTAGCGGTAACTCCAAGACTAGCAGCAAATTGTGACACCCACATAAAACGTAAGCTGGAAAACACACATAAAATGCCGATGCATTTAACACATTCAGCACCAGGATGAGGGAGAAGGAATTCGACCGGTCCATAACTGTATGAAACAAATCAATCTCACAACGAGTGCAGCCCGCTAGATATCCATGATTATTTTGCCTACCTCATAGACGCTTTCCTCAACTTCTATAATTTTTTTTGTATCTCTCTCTCTCTCTCTCTCTCTCTCTCTCTCTCTCTCTCTCTCTCTCTCTCTCTCTTCTCTCTCTCTCTCTCTCCTCTCTCTCTCTCTCTCTCTCTATCTCCTCTCTCTCTCTCTCTCTCTCTCTCTCTCTCTTCTCTCTCTCTCTCTCTCTCTCTCTCTTCTCTCTCTCTCTCGTCTCTCTCTCTCTCTCTCTCTCTCTCTCTCTTCTCTCTCTCTCTCTCTCTCTCTCTCTCTCTCTCTCTCTCTCTCTCTCTCTCTCTCTCTCTCTCTCTCTCTCTCTCTGCTATATATTTTTTTTAAGGCGATTTTATAGTCCTATGCACTTAGCTCAGTGATTTTTTTTTTTGATGTAATAGCAAATATCTTTCGCATGAACACACCCTTATAGGCTTTGTTCCACTACAGCAAATTATATAAAATAGTGCACTTTCAGGTAGACTTGGGCCTAAATTCAACCAGCTTCAACGGAAGAACACACCAGAATAGGCCTGTTTCCTAAGCAGAATTTGATGCCGCATTCCTACAGTTATAAAATGCAATTCAATGTGGAAGTAAAACAAGCATTCAGAATACAATACTCGGATTCAGTGATGAAACGGAATACATTACATACTACATTTTGGGGAATGTGTTCTGTATTCTGTAACTGGAAACATGTTAAAAGTATCCTTCCCAACACTGTTCATTAGTAGGCCTAAATGCATAAAAAACGCTTACCCAAAGTTGCTCCGGTGAATAAAGACATGTCCAGCAGCAGCAGGAGAAGAAGAAAAGCAAACGTAGACTTGACACCGGCTGCAAGGCAGGGAGAGGGAGGGGTTGAGGACGGAGGTTATCAATAATATAATTAATTCAATTCAGATTGAATAAACTCACGTGTCTTAGCTCCAAGCGAAGCATCTGCTTCCCTGGCGCTCATCATGTCAGGAGTAATAATCCTTCAATGAGCTAAAACATGGATGCAGGCCTGAGGCCAGAGACAACTGAGAACATGGCACAGTGTGTGTGCGGTGACGTCCCTCCCCTCTTTAAGTGGGATTCTGAGCGTTTTTCCCAGAGATAGTGGTCAGCGTTTGCCGAGCTAACACCGATTTTAATAAATTCAGCACAATTGAATGCCACGGAACAATTGCCAAAGAAAGCGAAATAAGCGAAAATAAATGAAGGAAAAAAATAAGACATTTGTAGCCTATTATATTGATACGCCACAATTCGCATTGCAATCCGCAAAAAGCAATTTTCAAGTCCTCCTAAGCTCTACCTGGTGGTTGAAGATGGAAAAAACATGTTGCCGTGTGTGTTAACCTATATGGCCCAAGCCCAAACCCACAGGAACAGTTCATATTTCCACAATCCACCAGTGCTCAGCGGCCAAGCCTGGTATCGCAGCTGTTAATGCATAATTATATTTATGCCAAACCATGTACTGTACTAAAAAAAAGTTTTCTCTTTTCAAAAGCGTTTTATTAGCCATTTTATGTTATTATTTTTTGCTGGAGAGGGAGGGGTGGGCAGCTGAAAGGAGTCGTAGTGATTGAAACATAAATGTTGTTTCGCCCCGGCATTCGAAAGGATCTAGTGCACGGCTACGTTAACTTCTTGTGTCCGAGGTTTTTCCTTTTACTTAACATGAATGACGTGTTTTAGTGATAAAGGCATTTTTAGACTGGTTCAGCTGCTGCTCAATGACTCTCACGTTCCTCTGCTGGCGATCATTGCGATTCACCATTTATTGATCCATTTATAAAAGATCCAAAGACAAATAACGGGTGCATATCATTACGGTATAATTTTTATAATATTGTTAATAGCCTAATACACATTTCGGTTGTGTTAGTATTTAATTTTTTTATTTGCTTGTTATGTAGGCTATTAACAATGTTGATGTAGTCCTATTACAAATATTTATGTCGGTTAGGTAGCTACTCCAACCTCGTTGCTGTATCGATAGGCCTATATTGTAACCATTTATTTGTAAGCCTAGGCCTATATGAATTATTGATGGAATTTTTTCGTAAAGTAGTTGGACTTGGAATCTGTTTAAAACCTTTTTTGTTTTCCTAGTCGCACAACATAGTATTTACTAAGCGTTGTTGGTAGGGCTCTATTAATATGTTATATATGGAGCAATGATTTCATATTTATTGAAGAGATACTGGTCAGTAAAAAAAATGCGACTGCGATCGTTCAGGACTCTCGCTTATACGGACGGAGTCGGAGTATTAAGGCCGCGTCAAGACTGCCAGCCGAAAAAATCCGAATTTTTAGGCCATCCAGATTGGACCGGATGAACTTTTGTAGTCTGAAACAGTCCCAAGTCACATGAAATCCATCTTCATCCGATTTTTGCGAACGGATCGGAACCACCTTTCCGGGAAAGGGTGGTTTTAGATTCGCATTTTGGGACAAGATGCGTCTCAGTTGAACAGCTTCCAAACACTCAGATCGGATTTGAAACTGTCCGTGACTCCTCTACGGCGCCAGAAAGACCTGACCCAATGCGCCAAACCCACCCGCCTTCAGTCCTTGGAAGAGGAAAGAAACCGAAATGGCCTCATTAATCTGTTGGGGAGATGGGTTCCGTTCAAGGCGAAGCTCGAGACATGTATTCG
>OLKM01002244.1:50291-77595 GCA_900291075.1 Melanogrammus aeglefinus
ATTTTGTCGGAGTAACGGGAGGTCGGACCAATGGGTGGTCGGACCAATGGGCAGTTCCCGAACGTATTGGCCCTGAAAGGGGCAATTTCACCCACTCTGGATTATCGATTCAAGAGACTGTGAAATGCTTTTTTAAAAAAAATAATTTCCCCTGAAATGAACCGTGTCTTTTAGGTATAAACCACAGCAGTTAAACCGTATCCCAGAATGCTCTGTATACGCTGTTGCCTCCTAGCGGTACACTAACAAATGCATTGATCACATTGTTCACCCATTTGCTAGCGGGATTTAGCTTACCCGGATGGTCAGCCCTCACCGGCATCTCTCATTGATGTAGGAGTACACGATCAGCATTGCTGGGAACTACCGGTGGAGGTACTGCAGGTCCTGCTTCATGAGGGTCTTCCATCTCAGTAGCCTCAGCCAAACCAACTGACCTTGAGTGGGGGCCACAGGTTTTCCTGGCTCTCTTCTCTCCATGGCGGACGTAGCTGTCCCCGATAATCCACATTTCTGGCCCTAAAGATTACAAAACACAGATTACTATACATGTAAATACAGAGTGAGGGGGAGATGTAACATAAATTGTTTGTTATTAATTGTTTTCCAATGGACTGTTAACATATAGACGAATACAGCTAAATAAATTGCATACAGTAATTAGCTTATGTGATATGCAGTATTTGTATGAATTCAGTAAACATATTTCTAATAATTTGTCATATTCGTTATGATTTTGGGATTTTTTGCTGGCCTCTAGGGGCTACTATGACCTTGTGTTTCATGCTTCTGTTTGGGTTCGGCCATCTTGGTTTGCCACCTGAGGTTAATATGTTGATTACCATGTGTCCAATTAAGTGGGTACTTAAACCTTGTTTTCAGTCCCTGCTGTGCTGAGTTTTTGTCCAAACGCCCATAGTAAGCTTATGCTAAGAACTTTGCTCTGTTTATCGTATATTCGCCTTTTTGAGTTTTTTGAGAACTAGAATATCATTTGGGAATGTACCTTGTTTTACCTTTTTGTCTGGAACTCCTGAGTTTTTTGAATGTGTTATTAAAACTTTTCATTTGAGACCACCTCTGCATCTGAGTCCGGTTAAAGCCCTGTTCCGGTGTAACAATATTGGGGAGCACAAAGACAATACAAGATGAGATTCGGTGAATATATTCTCTTTAGACAAGCTAAATACTTAGTTTGAATAGGGGATTGCCCTGGCACTACATCCCTTGTCTGTTCCATTTTATTTGCAATAGCTAAAATATAAATATAAGGATTAAGGTGGCTAGCAAACATCAACTCTAGACATCCAATCTTAGCATACTTTACTATTTCTGGAGAGCTGTAATGTTTTACATTATCTAACATTCGGTACACGAGCTGATGAGCGTATATTTTGGGCATTTGATTCTCGTTTCAGAAACGTATTAAAAAAAACTTGTATACAAGGTGTTTTTTATGGAAGTAAATCTGTGCCATCGGATTTTGAAAATAAAAAGCCATGGAATTCTAAGCACTGAATTTATGTATTGAAATTAAGGCCCCGTCCACACGAACCCGGGTATTTTTGAAACCAAACTTTTATGAACCCCGGTTAAAAAATTTTTTGCGTCCACACCACCGGTTTCATAAAAAATAACTCCGTCCACACGAGACCGCAAATCCGCCTCAAACGTGCATTCCAAAGCAGTAGGTGGCGATAGCACTCCAAACAGGAAGGCCATTTAGCCAATCACAAGGCTGGAAAAATTCATACCGGAAAAACAACAATGGCGAACCGAGGCCGGGCAGATTCCTTCGTGTGGACGGACAGCGAAGTTGAGTTACTTCTCACTGTTACTCATGAATTTAAAATAAGAAGAATTCAAGAAAATGTGGATTGGGAGTCGTGTCAGTCCAAGATGATAATCTGATGATCTGATGATAGTCAAGTGATACGTTGGTCTCCATGGATACTACTTATACTGTTTACCGTCGCACAGTGTGACGTCAAACAATGTCGACAAGGAACCAAAAAACTGCGGTTTTCCTGTCCACACGTGACTGCTGAAACCGGAGTTTTCGAAAAGTTCACCCTGGACTCCGGTTACAAAAAACTCTGGTTTCAGGAGCCGACAACTGCGGTTACGGGTGGACGAACGGCGAAACCGTGTAGAGAAACACGGTTTCAAAAAAACCGGGTTCGTGTGGACGGGGCCTAAGTATCTGGATTTTTTGCATCTGAATTTAACTCATCATATTCAGCTTTATCTTTCAATGTTAAAAAATTCAAAATCAAATATTCAACGTTAAAAAATTCAACGTAAATATTTTCAACGTCCCCAAATTCAGCTGCAAAATTGAATGTCAGGAAATTCAGTGTTAACATCCGGGAACCCATGAAAGAGCAATCGATCCTAGATGCTCGATCATGGTCAAGCAAGGAGAGCGTGAATAAGAGTGTCACTCGATTCTTCTTTGATATAAACGTTAATTCTAAACAGCATTTTACACAGTAGCCTATAATAGGAAATTATCAAAGGTAAATCAACGTCATTAAACACTGACTAGCTTTTTATGAGGAGAGAAGCAACGGTGGTGGACCTTACTTAACACCCTATTGGTCTGTAAAATGCTAATCAAATCAAATGTATTTATTAAGCCCATTTAATAACAAGGTGGGGGGGGGAGCTTATGTTTAATTTATGTTTTTGTTATAATGCACCATTTTTTTGTTTTTTTACTGCACTATGAAGTAAACGATGAACTAATGCCTACGTGAAGTGTGTGTGTATGATTGCAATGACTTGGCTGGATTTACATGCAACATGAGTGTAATTGTAGTGGGTCAAGAAGCCAAATTTATTAGGGAACCAATTTGGGGCAATCCGCGAGGTCACTTGGCCTACGTTTGGTGTGATGCTGGGTCAATCTGTGATGTGATGTTGAAGCCTGCTGCCCACTGTGGAATGAGAGCGCAAAGCCGACAGTATTGCGCAACTGAAGCGGCAGCAGCCTGTAGTTCCAGTGGAAGCACGGCGTACCTCGGGAAGAGGTGCCCGACAGCAACCTGCTTTTAATTTGTCATCCTCATATCATGTCACTCGGTGCGGAATAGTGTTGGTTCTGCGCTTGTTGCGCTCTTGTTATGCCACCACAGAGGCATATCAACGGTTTTGCTCCAGCCACTTAACGTGCATCCGATGTCACAATAAGAATACCCTCAATCCGAGTGATCGATGACGATACAAACGTTAAGTTTTAAGCTTGGGGATATTTCGGCGCGTGAACGACTTCATGCCTGTCTACGCTTCAAACTCGTGCATGTTGCAGAAAATGGGCAACATCGCCTCCTAGGGTCACACTTTTCGATGGCTTCTGTTCTCTCCCCATCAAAAACTACAGTCAGTGTTTAATGACGTTGATTTACCTTTCAGCATTTCCTATTATAGGCTACTGTGTAAAATACTGTTTAGAATTAACATTTGTATCAAGAAATAAAGAACCAGCAAGGGACGCTCTTATTCCCACTGTCCTTGCTTGACTGCGATCTAGCATCTAGGATCGATTGCTCTACCTTGGGTCCCCGGATGTTAACACTGAATTTTCTGACATTTAATTTGGCATGTTGAATTTGGGGACGTTGAAAATATTTACGTCAAATTTTTTAACGTTGAATATTCGATATGAAATTTTTTAACATTGACAAATAAAGCTGAATATGATTTATTGAGTCAAATTCAGAGGCAAAAAATCCAGATACTTCATTTCAATGCATAGATATTCAGTGCTTAGAATTCATTGGCTTTTTATTTTCCAAATCCGATGGCACAGATATACTTCCATAGTTTTTCTTATAAAGACAAAAAGGGGCAAACTTATCTAAATCTGACGTTGCCCTGCGCCATTGAGCAGTTTACATAGGAATGAATGGGCGCCATTTTGGAATTCAGTGTCCATTCTATAATATGTCCATTATGTGACCCCAAGTTATTACCTAACCAAAATGAGGGGAATAATGGCACGTTCACATCGCTGGGTATTATAGAGCGGCAAAGTCACGCCCCTTTCCGGTAGAGCCCATGGGACCTATGAGATTGAAAAATATGAATTGGTTTCAATGGAGAGAAAGTAATTACTGTATTTTCTGGTACCAGTCTTTATATTCCCTGGATTACAAATATGTTGTTTGTGGATTTAAATTATAATTTTTCATGCAAAGAAAACTAAAAGATTCAGGAAGAAGTTGGAGAATGTTTTGTGATCTATAGCTCGTCGCTGCTCTCGACGTGAATGATATACGTTGGAAAGTTCTCGTGACCGACACCTCATGACGTTCTTATGATTCTACTTCCTTTCAGCAACTGGGGCCAGATTTTGATAACAGAGGGTGTGATCCAACAACAATACCTTACATTGTATTGCACGCACAGCAAGACCGTGCAATGCCTAAGTTGGTGACCGGAATTAGTACCAATGTTATCAAGTATGTAAGAGCATGACTAAATTGACCATGGTACAAATACGAAGAAAATAAATGTCTTCACGGGCACAGCCATTTATGTTGAGGGCGTCATCGCTGAACCCTGTGTATTCAGAATTCCGATGGGGTCCGACCAAAAGGGGGCGTACGCGTACCTCCGTGAAATGTCGCAAGAAAGTTCGGAGATTTCCCAACTTGCAACTCAGAAGGCATGGTGTCCGAGGCATCTGTATCACACCAAAAGTTGCCCAGTTGGTGACGTATGGTTTACTAGTGCCGCGCATGAACATGGCGGAAAAAGAAAGTTTTACTCAATTTAAAAGAATCAACCATCATATTACATACTTTACTATGGATTGACGTTGTAACCGTCTGTTGGCATCGACTTTGCTCAGTTTTAAACGTTTTGTACGTCTAAACCAGCTCTAGATAAGGGCAGCCAGTCGTAAGTGTAGCCACTGGCAATACAATGTGCTTCTCATAAATAAAAGCAAAAGGATAGTAGGTGATAGGCTACAAGGAAATAAAGGTGTTCGAACTTGAAACTGATCCTACTAAGTTCTGTTTGGTTCTTACCGTTTTTTGTCGGATAAAGAAAAGCTGCTGTAAAGAACTTTTAGATTCTGAACGCAGTGCACATGAACAGTCGCTGTCGGGAACATGCGTGAGCGTGAGCATCATCACTGACGAGGCATCTCGTTATTAACAGGACCATGAATGTGCCTTAAATCAAGCTGGATATGCATCCATATATGTATACACTGAAAAAATAAAGAAAACACTAAAATAACACATCCTAGATCTGAATGAATGAAATATTTTTATTAAATACTTTGTTCTTTACATAGTTGAATGTGCTGACAACAAAACAAAAAATATCAATGGAAATCAAATTCATTAACCCATGAAGGTCTGGATTTGGAGTCACACTCAAAATTAAAGTGGAAAAACATACTAGTGTGAACTTGCTTAATGTCCTGACAACAAAACAAAAAAAAATATCAATGGAAATCAAATTCATTAACCCATGAAGGTCTGGATTTGGAGTCACACTCAAAATAAAAGTGGAAAAACATACTACAGGCTGATCCAACTTTGATGTAATGTCCTTATAACAAGTCAAAATGAGGCTCAGTAGTGTGTGTGGCCTCCACGTGCCCGTATGACCTCCCTACAACGCCTGGGCATGCTCCTGATGAGGTGGCGGATGGTCTCCTGAGGGATCTCCTCCCAGACCTGGACTAAAGCATCCGCCAACTCCTGGACAGTCTGTGGTGCGACGTGGCGTTGGTGGATGGAGCGAGACATGATGTCCCAGATGTGCTCAATTGGATTCAGGTCTGGGGACCAGGTGGGCCAGTCCATAGCATCAATGCCTTTATCTTGCAGAAACTGCAGACACACTCCAGCCACATGAGGTCTAGCATTGTCTTGCATTAGGAGGAACCCAAGGCCAACCGCACCAGCATATGGTCTCACAAGGGGTCTAAGGATCTCATCTCGGTACCTAATGGCAGTCAGGCTACCTCTGGCGAGCACATGGAGGGCTGTGCGGCCCCCCAAAGAAATGCCACCCCACACCATTACTGACCCACTGCCAAACCGGTCATGCTGGAGGATGTTGCAGGCAGCAGAACGTTCTCCACGGCGTCTCCAGACTCTGTCACGTCTGTCACATGTGCTCAGTGTGAACCTGCTTTCATCTGTGAAGAGCACAGGGCGCCAGTGGCGAATTTGCCAATCTTGGTGTTCTCTGGCAAATGCCAAACGTCCTGCACAGTGTTGGGCTGTAAGCACAACCCCCACCTGTGGACGTCGGGCCCTCATACCACCCTCATGGAGTCTGTTTCTGACCGTTTGAGCAGACACATGCACATTTGTGGCCTGCTGGAGGTCATTTTGCAGGGCTCTGGCAGTGCTCCTCCTGTTCCTCCTTTGCACAAAAGGTGGAAGGTAGCGGTCCTGCTGCTGGTTGTTGCCCTCCTACGGCCCTCCTCCACGTCTCCTGATGTACTGGCCTCTCTCCTGGTAGCGCCTCCATGCTCTGGACACTACGCTGACAGACACAGCAAACCTTCTTGCCACAGCTCGTATATAGATGTGCCATCCTGGAATGAGCTGCCACTATCTGAGCCACTTGTGTGGGGTTGTAGACTCTGTCTCATGCTACCACTAGAGTGAAAGCACCGCCAGCATTCAAAAGTGACCAAAACATCAGCCAGAAAGCATAGGAACTGAGAAGTGGTCTGTGGTCACCACCTGCAGAACCACTCCTTTATTGGGGGTGTCTTGCTAATTGCCTATCATTTCTACCTGTTGTCTATTCCAGTTGCACAACATGTAAAATTGATTGTCAATCAGTGTTGCTTCCTAAGTGGAAAGTTTGATTTCACAGAAGTGTGATTGACTTGGAGTAACATTGTGTTGTTTAAGTGTTCCCTTTATTTTTTTGAGCAGTGTATATAGTGGCAACCCGGCCCGGGTCCAAATAAGGAGATGCAGAGGAACAGGTGGAGAAGCAGGGCTTAAATAGCCTGCTTCTCCACTCATTCGGGGCTCTCCCAGCCATGTTGATCCTGTACGGAGAGACCAGTCCTCTCGGGTGACAGGGATTCCACACACAAAGGATGGGACCGCGCCGGGTTGCCACATTTGGTGGCGAATGCAGGCAACTTGACCAAGCTACGGAACACTTTGGGAGGAAACGCCAACCTCAAGCAACCCCAAACCAGACCATGACGCAGCCAGAGACGATGCAGCCAGAGACGCCGCCGCCAGAGACGACGCCGCCAGAGACGCCGCAGCCCGAGACGAGGCCGCAAGAGACGAGGCCACGAGAGACAAGGCCACGAGAGACGAGGCGCCACGGGAGACGAGGCCACCGGAAACGAGGCCGCGGGAGACGAGACCACGGGAGACATGGCCGCGTGAGATGAGGCACGCCGGCAGCAGAAGCAGACATGCTGCGTGCCGGACCGCCACTCCGAAAGGCCACCCGAGGCTTCAGCAAAGGGTGGAGGAGTGTGGCAACCCGGCCCGGGCCAATTAAGGAGATGCAGAGCACCTGAGGAACAGGTGGAGAAGCAGGGCTTAAATAGCCCGCTTCCCCACTCATTTGGGGCACAATATATATATATTTTATCTATACAGTATATAAAATATATATATATTGTGGCAACCCGGCACGGTGAGCGAACCACCTCCTCCCAAACAGGATACCATTTCATGGTGAAAAGCCAAAGAGGCATGTATATATATAAAGTATATATATAAGTATATATATAAATATATATATACTGTGTATGTATGTATGTATGTATGTATGTATGTATGTATGTATGTATGTATGTATGTATGTATGTATGTATGTATGTATGTATGTATGTATGTATTTCAGTTCTTGATGCCTATCTAATTACATAATAGTTGTCATTGTAACCTAATCCTGGCCATTTTGTAGACTTTTACATTATAGTTTTCTATGAAAATATATTCACAAATAGACAAATAAATCCCCTCTCTGATTTAAACCATTATTGGTATTAGTTGATTATTGCTGTCATCGTCATTATGATGTATTATTTATTATGACTATTGCAGGTTCATGTATTGCTATCTTGTTGTTCATCTTTTTTTACGTTACTGTAGTAACCAGCGACACTGCAATTGTAATGATCATGGCCAATTTCTGCATTTACATTTAGGGCATTTAGCAGACGCTTTTATCCAAAGCGACTTACAATAAGTACATTAGTCATAAGAAGTGCAACAATATATCGCTGTCAGTACAGTAAGGAACCAAGAACCAAGTGCAAGGACAACAATCACTAGGCTAACCAATTGCCCATGTTACTGCAATGATAGCAGCTACTGCAGTTGCTACACAGTTAAGTACTATAATACAATCCAACACAATACAATACAATTTCTAAATTGTCTGTAAGCTTTTTTTATTCTTATTTAATGTAAAAGTTTGGCTTGGTTTGTGTGCTCTCAAACAACTCTCGCCTACTGTTACGTCACCATTCTGGATGACATGTCAGCAAAGTTTCTCTTGTCTTTGAGATCTCCATGGGTGAAATGTGTCTGTCACCCATTCCCCCTTTATGTGGGACTTAAATAAAGGCATGAGGGTATTGTTCCAAAGATGGTATGTGTAAGATAGAAAACCCTTTATTCTCAGGCTAGTTCTAAGTCTCAAAGAGGGAGAGAGAGAGAGAGAGAGAGAGAGAGAGAGAGAGAGAGAGAGAAGAGAGAGAGAGAGAGAGAGAGAGAGAGAGTGAGAGGAGAGAAAGGGGAGAGAGAGAGGGGGGAGAGAAGAGAGAGAGAGGGGAGGAGAGAGGGGGAAGAGAGAGAGTGGAGAGGATAGAGAGGAGAGACAGAGAGAAGAGATGGAGAGAGGATGGAGGAGGTTAGAGAGAGTGAGTGGGAGAGTGGGAGAGGGAGAGTCATAGAGGAAGTGGAAGAGATGGAGTGGGAGGGAGATAGTGGGAGTAGGAGAGTGGAGAGAGAGAGGGAGTGGAATAGAGGAAGTAGGAGAGAGAGGAGAGAGAGAGAGAGAGAGAGAGAGAGAGAGAGAGAGAGAGAGAGAGAGAGAGAGAGAGAGAGAGAGAGAGAGGAAAAGAGTGGGAGAGAGTTTTAGAGTGGGAGAGTTGGAGAGAGCATTTGAGGGAGAGAGTGGGAAAGAGAGACAGAGAGAGTGGGAGAGAGAGAGAGGGAGTAGGAGAGAGTGGGAGAGAGAGAGCGAGTGGGAGAGAGGGAGTGAGAGGGAGTGGGAGAGAAAGAGGGAGTGGGAGAGAGGGAGGAGGTGAGTGGGAGAGAGGGAGAGATAGAGAGAGATGGAGTTGGAGAGAGTGAGTGGGAGAGTGGGAGAGGGAGAGTCATAGAGGAAGTGGAAGAGATGGAGTGGGAGGGAGATAGTGGGAGTGGGAGAGTGGAGAGAGAGAGAGAGAGAGAGAGGGAGTGGAATAGAGGAAGTAGGAGAGAGAGAGAGAGAGAGAGAGAGAGAGAGAGAGAGAGAGAGAGAGAGAGAGAGAGAGAGAGAGAGAGAGAGAGTGGAAAAGAGTGGGAGAGAGTTTTAGAGTGGGAGAGTTGGAGAGAGCATTTGAGGGAGACAGTGGGAAAGAGAGACAGAGAGTGGGAGAGAGAGAGAGGGAGTAGGAGAGAGTGGGAGAGAGAGAGCGAGTGGGAGAGAGGGAGAGAGAGAGGGAGTGGGAGAGAAAGAGGGAGTGGGAGAGAGGGAGGAGGTGAGTGGGAGAGAGGGAGAGATAGAGAGGGAGTGAGGGAGAGAGGGAGTGGGAGAGAGGGAGTGGGAGAAAGAGGGAGTGGGAGAGAGGGAGTGAGGGAGTGGGAGAGAGTAGGAAAGAGAGTGAGGGAGAGAAAGAGAGTATGAGAGAGGGAGTGCGAGAGAGAGAGGGAGTGGGGGAGATACAGTGGGAGAGAGAGGAGAGAGAGAGAGAGAGAGAGAGAGAGAGAGAGAGAGAGAGAGAGAGAGAGAGAGAGAGAGAGAGAGAGAGAGAGAGAGAGAGAGAGAGAGAGAGTAGTGTGTGAGTCCTGAAAGGCATATAGCTAACTTAAGCGATGTTCATCCATAGTTACAGATACCTATACTTTCTTTATGATTGATGCCTGTAAATATATGTATTTTTATTATTATACACAAACGTTTGTCTGTGTGTGTGTGTCTGTGTGGGCGTGCGCGCATACGTGCATAGTGTGTGTTTGTGTGTGTGAGTCCTGTGCTTAGGCGTTCTAGTTTGTTCCAATCTGAACGCTGTGTATTTTGCCACGTGATTGATATTAAAAAGGATGAAGGGCCTCAGGAACTAATAATCTAATAATAATTTCCCATCTTGCAAGAGCCTGAAAAGAGGGCGACTCAAAGTCAGTCTGCGGGTTACCATGGCGTTGTTGTTTGTGCACGCGAGGAGAAGAAGAGTGAGGAGGCCGCATGCTTCCTACACCGTACCCGGTAATTGAGATCAGATGCCCCCCCATGCGAGAAGCAGCCTAGGACTTGGGGGGGGGGGGGGGGGGTAACCTGGAAGCATTTATTATATGGAGAATAGCGTGTTTAGTTTAGCCCTGCTCCAACTCTTAATGAGCCCCCGAGCCGCGTCCCTGTGATGAATACGGTCGGTGAGAGCACTGAAGGCTGATTCCTGGCCTCTTCCTCCACTCCGCTCGGGTTTCAGATTAGCAGACTTCCTGTCCAGTTGGGGAAAACACCCGTCCAACTGATGGGTGGGAGAGAGGGGAGGGAGGGGTGAGGGGAGAGGGAGAGTAGGGGGGGGGGTCCAGGGTCACTTACACACGGTGGTGGGTCCACGCAGAGGAATGATGTTGGGAGGCTTCTGCGTATCATTGGTTAACGGATGAGGAGAAGCAGCTGATTTTACGTGAGGGTCCCTTTACATTTGTCTCCCGGCCCGTCCTGGGGAGTGCAGTCTTGGATTACTCAAGTAGGGGTTTGGGGGTTCATATAATACCCACCCTGGATAACAACCCAGTGATTCACTCTTCCCTGGTCAAGCTAGAGTATTATGTCGGGGAGAAAAGCTTAAGATCTGTTATCTGTTTAGAGCTGTACTGGGCGGGGCCACGTGACACGGGTCGATGCTCAGGTCTGCCACCCTGCCGTTATTGATTAATAACAACCACTTGATTAAGTGGTTGTTATGGAGATAGGTGGTGGTTGTGAAGATATGTGTTGTTTATGGTTGTAGGTGGTGGTTAAGAATATAAGGAGTGGTTATGATTATAGGTGGTGGTTATGAAGATAGGTGGTGTTTATGAATATAGGTGGTGGTAATTAATGTAGGAGGTGGTTATGAATATAGGTGGTGGTTATGATTATAGGTGGAGGTTATGAATAAAAGGGGTGGTAATGATTATAGGTTGTGGTTATGAAGGTAGGTGGTGTTTGTGATCATATAAGACAGGTGAGCTACCCCCGTTTAGATATTATGGAAGATACAAGTGTGTAGATTTGTTAAATGGTTTGAATGAAGATAAACGGTTGTAAATTGATTTAGTTACATTACTTCTACAGTTGAGGTACCAGACGGCTCTGCCGTCCTCCCATTGACTCCCATGTTAAAGGTGCCATGATATGCTATTTTATGGATGCTTTAATATAGGTATTAGTTGGACACTAACACAGTATTCAAAACGTTCCCGAAATTCAGCCGTGGTGCAGTTACAGCCACTACGAGCCAGTCGCAATATTGAGCTTTCCCCAAATGCGCTGTTTTGGTGTCTGAAGCTATAATGCAAATGAGGAGGAGCGAGGCGGGTCAAGGAGGAGGGTGGGGGTGTGGCCCTTAGCAGCTTGCAGCCACGGTACCATGCGCTCTGTTTACAGTGGATGTATCGCAATGGCGAGGCGCACACAGCCTTGAGCCGTGTTCTGTAAATATTCTAGAATGCACGGGAGTCCTGGAGCTCTATATCTAAATAATATCATATACATAGACATCTATATCATATAATATACTGTATATTATCACGGCCAAAAGCCGTGTGAGCCGATATTATGAATCTCAAACGACCGCGTTGGGTTCTCCGACGTTCCTGGTTCTTCCGTCCACGTCCACATCAATCTGAAAGTAGACTGAACCACGACATAGAGGAGAAAGGGATTGTTGCCGGGCAGCGCTTAGGCACCTCCGCCTTCTGCAGCGCCAAGGCGGTGGTCCCTCGGCAGCGGGAAGCGGAGCTCAAGCGGGAGATATTCGCCACCAACAATCCCTTTCTCCTCCATGTCGTAGTTCATGTTCTTGAGGGAGTCAAAGCCAAAGTTCCTTTCCCCCAATTCCTTCTCAACCAAGGCTGAGATAACCCCCACTACAGTCTCGTCATGGAAACACAAGAGACGTCAAAGAACCGACAAGAAACACTTGCGTTACAGTGTGTGTATTCACACACACACGTGGCGCTCGCACGGTCGTGTCTCATTGGCGGCCAAAGTCTCTGTGCGGGCCAGGCAGAGTAAGGGGAGTAGCTTAGATGCTATGTGACGGCATAAGAAACGCACATTCCAAAATAAGCGTGCTTGTGAGCCTCCCTTTTTTTCAAAGGCGAGCCGAACACCTAGTGCTTGTTTTACACCGAACGCAAGTTTTAGCCACTGGGGAACCATATACAGGCTAGGGGAACTCATATTTATGTTAGAGAACCTAATAAAGTGAGATCTTCATGCCATGGCACCTTTAAGAAAAAGATAATATTTTAAAAGTAGAATGTAGCAAGTGCTAATGTGAATAGAGCAGGTAGTAAGCTAATCAGAAGATAAGGCGGGAGGATTAAATTGCTCTGATGTACAGAATGTGAATGAAAACCAAAGACAAAGGAAGTTGAATGAAGTAAAGTGTATTTTACACAGGTGAGAGTTATATACAAAATATACAGTTGGCCAAAAGCTTGATAGTAATTGAATCATCAATAGACTAATGCCCCTTTTCCACTGCCAAAATAGTCCCGACTCTACTCGGTGCGGTTAGTGCAGCCCTACACTACACGGCACGGTACCAGTAAATTTTCGCTTTTCCACACAAAACCGTGGCCTGGAACTGGGCGGAGTCGGAGGGCGGAGTCGGAGGTGTTCCGCGTTGATCCGTCCAGGTCCCTCTGTACGCGATCCTCGGACACCACGGTCAGAAAGGTCTGAACCTCGCTCATCGACCAAGGGTTGGTTCTTCTTCTCATGTCTTCCATTTTCTGCCCTTTTAATGACCACATACACGTCAGATTCCCACTTGTCCATTAGCTTTTGTTTTCCCCGGATCCTCACATTTCTTACGAGCACTCAACTGTCACCAACCTCCAAGACTGATGTTGTCACTTTCTGATCGAACCGGGTTTTGTTCCTCTCAGCTGTCTTCAAAGCGTGTTGAGATGAGAGATTGTAGCTCTCCTCCAGTCAAGCTTTCAGGTTCTTCCATCTCGATCTGGTAGTATCCGGACTTCAAATCAAGCATGGTGAACCATTTGGATCCCGTCAAAGCAGAAAAGGTTTCCTCCAGATTGGGCAAAGCATAAGCATCCTCGACTGTTTGCAAGTTCAGCTTCTGATAGTCTATACATAGACGAATGTCATTATTCTTTTTTACTCACACACAACAATGTGTGAAGAAAATGGAGAATGAAGACTCTCTTATTACCATGTTCCGAGTTGTGAGCAGCTCACGAAGATGTCTTCCTAACAGCGTTTCCACATCCTGAGGGTGAATGGGTCTTGCAACGTTGCTTGAAGGGGGTTTCATCAGATAACTTTATTACAATGCTTCACTTTATCGGTGCAACCAAAATCCAAGTCATGGTGAAGAAAAGACATCGGATACATCAAGAAGACGTTTGAGGTGACACGCTCCTTCCATTCAGGAGACAAAGGTGAGTCCCCAAAGTTAAAGGTCAGCTTTGACACCGGCTGGACTTGGGTTGCGGGCTTCACCTGGTGCTGTAAGAGGATGCTGTGATAAACCCCCAGCTCTGCCAGAACACACAGAGGTGGAATGAAAATATCATGCCCTGCTGTGTTCGTCACCACCACGGGGACTTTGTGGGGTGCACGAGCTGGAAGAGAAACCAAGCAACTTTTAACACACAGACCACCAGGCAAAGAAAACTGGGTGGGGTGCTCCACAATGGCCCAACGATCAGCAGTATGAGGGGGGACTTGAGCTGACCCTCCAAGAATCACACTGTGGCCTGCTGGGATAAGTGTGGGCGACCTGCCGAGCATTCTCACCACTCCAACATGTCCATTCAGGTTCTGAAGGTGGCGTGATTCCAGGGTTTTGAGTACTGCCCTGTAGCCGTACTCCTGAGGCTGATGGTTCACTACTTCACTGCCAAGATGTTGCACATACAGCACGTCAAGAGTGTTGGTTCCTATAAGAACAGGGTGACGGGGTTTCAGGATGCACATCTGGCACGACAGAGCAAAGTGCAAGGGTAGGTACTTCAGTGATGACTCCCACAAAATCTTTTGGGAAAAGTGACTGTCACTCCCACAATAGCCCAGGTATGGGACAGACTGCCCAGCTGCGCCCCTCAACTTCAAGAAGGGTATCAAGAGGTTGGATGGGATGATCAACCAGATTCTTGTTGTAAAATGAAACTGGGACCGTTGTGACTTGAGAGCCGGTATCCAAGAGGCAGCTACAGTCACTGCCGGCTATACCGACTGCAGCTGTGCACCTGGATCCAACAAGTCCTTTGGGCAACGCAGCAGCTGGCCTCCCCACCTGTGCTGGGTCAAGTTGAAGATGTTGTTTGCACGTAGTAAAGTAGGAGGACCTTCTGTGTCAATGCAGTCCCCGTCTGCCCTGCAACAGGAACTGGTTCTAGTTTAAATGGGGTCTGGGCGTAGACGGGGTCCTCTTCTGCCCAAGTGGATTCCTGGCATTGAACTTCCTCCTCTTCTCAGCAACTAATGCAGGATTGGGCTCATTGTCACACTGAGGTTTTATATGACCATCTTCGCCGCATCGAAAGCAATAACCTGGTTTGGGCTGTGATGGTTTCTCTCTCCCACCAGCTGATCGTTCAAGTGCTGGACGGTAAAGACTTGGAAGAGCAAGAAGAATGGGGAGAATTAGCTGTTTAAAGAAGCCAACTGATGCTGGACCTCCACCATTTGCTTCGTAAGCTGCTGCGTAAGGGTAGTTAATGCAGCACAAAGGCTTTGTTCTTCACCGCCATAAGCAACTTGGGAATGGGCTTGGGCTGACACTCTCTGCTTTGCCCCAAGATGTTGCTTCATGCGCAGGGTTTTAGCTGCCTCACGATCCACTCTTTGTACGCAGGAGAAGGAGCAGCTCAGCAAAGGATGGGGGATCCGCTTTCTTCTGCTTCAGCTGAAGGTCAGAAATGAGGGAATTATCCCAACAACCTCTACAGGACTGATTCAAGAGATGTCTGTTAATGTCAGTCACAGAAACACCCCCCCGTTTCACAGCTAGATTTAAAGCAACCTGGAGACGTTGGAGAAAAGCTGAGGGCTTCTCTCCCGCATCCTGGAAGGTATCCATAAACCTAGCATAAAGTTCATCACTATCCTGAACAGTACCAAAAGCAGAGTCAAGTTGTTGCAGGTAACCATTAGGCAGAGTGTCAGAGCTCAAATGCTTTACCATGTCAGCCGCTGGTGGAAGAAGACTGTCCAGGATCTTTCGGGACCGTTGGAGATCTGAAATGGCAGGGTCTTTCATAATGAGATCAACATTCGATCGCCAAGTGTCATAGTCAGACTCATGGGGTGGTCGGGGAATTTTTCCAGAAAACAGTCTCGGAGAGGGAAGCATGTGTGTGGGGGCCTCCTCACTCTTCATAATATGCTCAACAACATACCTCTGGACTTCAGGAGGATTGAGATCACAGGCTGGGATGGTTTGTTTAGCTCTCACCTTTGCTTCATTAGCCTTGGGTAGCTTTTCCACATGACCTGGAGACTCCTTGAAAGACGGTTGGGATGCTGTTCTTCCAGCTTGACGTCCTTCCCGACCTTCCTCTTCTGTAGCTGACTGCTCATCAGCAACAACTTCACTAATCTGAGACATCATATTTTTAAGGACCTCAGCGAAGTTTGTGCCACTCACTTTTGCCAATTGCTTTAGCTCGGTAAGATACACTTGAGTTTTTTCATGCCCAATATTCTCAGCATAAAGACTTGCCAAAGAAACTACCTCATAAGTGTGTGTTGGATTTTCAAGAGTTTGTGTGTACGGTAACAAAGGTACTAAGGCTGCCACAGCAGCTCCAGAGTTGTACTCAATAATCAGGTTGTGGTCAAATTCTGACGATGGCTCATTTACCTGCTACAAGTCTGTTAATAGAACCATACTGCTTGAGAAAATCAATTATTTTATCATCTTTTTCTGTTTCTGTCGCACCCTTAATTAACACTGCATTTGGAATTTTAATTCCCAGTTTCCCAAAAACCTCCATGTTTTCATCCAATTCTGTACAACAGAAACCTCCCTCCTGGCTAGCTCGCCAAATTATGTAGCAAGTGCTAATGTGAATAGAGTAGGTAGTAGGCTAATCAGAAGATAAGGCGGGAGGATTAAATTGCTCTGATGTACAGAATGTGAATGAAAACCAAAGACAAAGGAAGTTGAATGAAGTAAAGTGTATTGTACACAGGTGAGAGTTATACACAAAATATACAGTCGGCCAAAAGCTTCATAGTAATAATTGAATCATCAATAGACTAAGTCTCGTTCGGTATACTTCGATTCAACAGGCAATGATCAGTCACACACACAAATAGTAAATCACACCAGTATCAAAACCATGCAGCAAGTTGCTGCCATCCCCAAGAGTCTTTTCTGGTCCACCCCAAAAGAGAGGAGAGAGAGAGAGAGAAGAGTCTGTTATGAGGTAGGGTGGTTGTGTATTGTCCGGGAAGGGGGGAGAAAAGGGGATTGGGCTGGTGGTTGTGTGGGTGAGGGTGTGTGTGAGGGGATGCCTGGAGTTGAGCACAAAGTGCTATTGTTGGTGTCTTGCTGCTCAAGCAGACACATGGGTCTGGTTCCTTCCAGTCCTAGCTCGCCATCAGTGTCTCAGGGTAATCTGGCCAATTCTGCTGTTCATTCAAGCACACAGTCACTGACTCGACCCAGATCGGCGGCCGTGGATGCATCAAGCGGCTTCCTGCCACAGACAACGCCGCTGCTCCCACGCTCAGTTCACTCTCTCACTCAGACTACGTTTACACGAAGCAGGGTATTTTCCTAAACGAATATCTGGCCAGCTACGTTTGCAAATAAAACTGCATTTACAAGAGACCGTTTTTTTTTTAAATGTGTTTACACGAACCCGTGTACATACATGCTGTCATGAGCACGCCAAACCACAGTGGCAGTCTAACGATAAGCTCAAGCTCACATTAACCAATCAGAATCCTGAAAAGTTGCCCGAGCCACCGGAAACGGAAGTGTACTTTCTTCTTCGGATAGCAGCGGTAAAGCAAGTTGTTGCAACATTGCTGACCTCCGAGCACTGATTCTTCTGTGCTCCTCCACATAAAATAGGAGCTGAATTTGCAAATGCAAACAGACAAAAAGGGTCTGCACCAACATAAACGCGATGGCTATTCTGAGCGCATCCATGATCACCTCAGCCCTAAAATGTGAAGTTGCACGTGAGAACATGTAAATGTAAACATTGGTCGCACATTTGGTGTACTTCTGTCGCATACTATGACGTTGGCTGCCCAAAACTCCGTTTACCACAGTTTACAATGTTTACAACCAAACGCATAAACAAAGTTTTCCAAAAAAATCACTTTGACCGGAGTTTTTTTGGATAACCGTTTTACGGGGCGAATTCTCCGTTTTTGTCTAAATGAAAGGCTCAAATGTAGGGAAATGTATTCGTTTATAAAAATACACATCCTCGTGTAAACGGGGTCTCAGTCTGACCTGCTGCTACCGCTACTGCCGTATAGCGTGCCTAGCGGAAGCTCTGATTGGCCTCAACCAACTCTCACGGGAGCAGACCAAATCTCGCGAGAAAACAAAACAACACAAGCAGATGACGTTCACGTCAACAGGTATCTTGGACCTGGGTTACAAGAATATCTTAAAAAAGTATAAAATATTTTAAAAATCTGAAAAGAAGCGCGCGATTCCAAGCTATTCTGAATATTTTAAAATTTGATTTGTGTCTCTAGGTGAAAAATTGAGGAAGGAGATAGGTCCAAAAGTTTGTAGAGAATAATAAAGAAATTTAGAAAGAACGAAAGAATAAAACCTAAGCAGAACAATAGTTGAGCGCTGCATGCAGCACTCACCGAATTATAATAATAATAATAATAATAATAATAATAATAATAATAATAATAATAATAATAATAATAATAATAATAATTAGGGCTCTTTTTCCGAGAAAGTATTTCAAATAATTTAATTTAAGTAAATTATGGCAGATGAGTGATTCAATGAATAAAAGACATAATAGACTTTAAAGTTCAATGTCTCTTTTATTTAAAACATGTCTTTCATTAACATACCGTGCATTTTAAGATCAAATTAATAGCATTTCCATCTCACTCAAGATTCAATGCATCTCAATTCCTTACTACAGAGATTGAGGATAACGTTGTTCCTATCTACAGTTACGTCTGGTAGTTGTTTAAACTTGAATTTTCCATTCACTGGGGCCGAGCACCTTCTTCTCGTCTGCCTCCATTTTGTTTCAATGCAAATGACGCACCGGATCAAAAGGCACTATAGAAACGCGATTAATCTGCGTTAATTTTTTTAACGCATTATTTCGGTGGTTAACTAATCGAAATTAACACATTAATTTGACAGCCCTTATAATAATAATAATAATAATAATAATGATAATATTTTTTCAAGAACCATATTTTAACAGTAGCATCATCAGTAACAACTTATTATGATTGGTTTGTTTATTTATTCATTTATTTGGCTACTCAAACACAAATTGTTCTGAAACTGGACCGGGAATGGGCCCAGTTTCCCGAAAGCAAGCATCATTAGCCTTAGTGGATCCAGAAGTGCGTCGTACAAGCATCGTACAGTTTTCTCACCGTTCCCCGAAGCATCGTTGGTAAAGAACGTTGTGAAAATACTCATAGGCGTCGATTACGGGGGGGACGGGGGGGACATGTCCCCCCCACTATTTAAAATACGAATTTTGTCCCCCCCACTTTTAAAAATGCGACCGAAAAAACCCCCAAAAAAAACACCACATACTCAACCGAAATCGTCGAGTCTAAATCATGCGATAGGCACGCGCGAAGACATCCTCACAGTCACAGCATGCACAACAGCGGGCTGTGAGTGGAGCAAATGAGGGGGCGGGATTCTGATCATCAGTATCTCTCATTCAGTGCCGCGCGAGCACCTGTGGTTAATCATTCCAGCAGCAGGCCTACTACACTTGGCAGTTGGAAGGCAGCCTTGCACACTCGTTCGTGAACATACAGCGAGCGAGCGAGCGAAACGGCGACGAAAACCCGCGCGAGGGTGTCCTGATATGCAGCGTGACGATTTTGTCGCGAGTGTATTTTATTGGTTAAGAATCCCAACCAATCAAATCATCGAGGGAATGTAAACACATTCAACAGGAAGCAGAGTGTACTTATCAACCAATAAGAAGTGTTTAGGGGCGGGACACCGCCCGGCGAAATGTCGTCCAGATAGAGACAACCGCGAGCGATAAATAGCGATTTTTTTGTTGTTTTTATATCATCGCGAGGGCAGGGCAGGCGCTACGTGGGCTGTCTGTACACACAGCGTTATAATAAAGAAGTTTCAAGACAGCCAGCCAAAATTGACATTTTTATTCAGAAAATAGGCGGTCCTTTTTCTTCCTGTAAAAAGCATGTTTGTGACACACTGGATAACGTGGAATATGGATATACATCATCTAGCGCTGCATGTGGAGGGCCACATAAGGTATGAAATTGGTTTATATGTAACTTCTGCTGCTGGTTTTCTTTGCTCGTGATGACGTCATTGACCTGGCTAGGTTACCCACGGTCCTAAGCGATTGTGATCATCTGATTCTGGTTGGTGCTCCAGCTAGTATGCATTCATACATAGATTGCAGCTAGTAGCAGCTACACACGGTTCGATTGCTATGCCAATGTGGTTATAGTTGTTTTGTCTGATTGAGATATTTGACGTTGGACTTGGAGCCAGTGGTAGGCCTATCCCGACATAAATATGTTCTCGTAATAACCTGCTGTGTGATTATCCTAAACTCTAGGGGATTTTATTTGCGGGCAATTTGCTCATGATGATGTAACGAGTGAAGTGTGAATTTGGTCCTTCGCGAGTGTTTACTGGTGTCAGGATTTGGCAGATGCACTTCTCCTCTGGGTGCTTGTTTTTTTTCATTTTTTAATGCAGCATAACATTATGCTACCAGCAACCCTTGCTCTTCAAAAGGCTTATGCTCAGTAGTACCTCGTTTCATTTCGTAGCCTACCCCCTTTACAGTCTGCCATTGATTGTCTGGTAAACTTTGTTGATGTCAAGATAAGTGTTAAATTGCCAACACTTTTCTTTGTCCTGTGTGTATTAGTATTACATATCCCGAGCCAATACCCTGGTGTTTCCAACGTCGTTTTGCAAAACAAGCCAAAAACACAAACTGGTTTTTCAACACCTGACAATACACTGCAGAGCATATTGTAATGCAGCGTTGAATGGATGAATAGCTTACATAAGGGTACCCACCACTTTTCAAACTACACTCAAGCTTATGGCTATTGTCCCCACCACTTCTAAAAACAAACTGACGCCCTTGAAAATACTCGTAGCTAACGAGGACTCCAGGGGTAGGCCTACTCGTAGGATGCTAAGAGCATTGTTAGCCTACTATGGCCTCAATGACATTCCGTGTATTGGATGCGTTTTATTAAAACACATCCAATACAACGGAATGTCCAGCTGGCGCAATTTCGCAATACCACCAAAACAGTGGTTACCGCCGATATATTACGCATAGACTGCTGTTAGATTTAAACAGCAAAAACAGAGGCATGTTGGAAGTCAACAAAAACATAATTTATTGCAGCAATTTAAAATTCCAAAAATACATGCAAGACAAAATGTACGATCAAACGCCACGTCACAAGGCAACCCTCTCACAAGACATATAATAATGTAAGAACCTGAATGAATAAATAGTGTGTTTTATTTCATTTGTGAAATAAACTGCATGACCGTTACTCCTTTGTTTTGTGGTGGCTTGTTAGGTATTTTCATTGTGGTGAAGCGAAGTAACATAAACCAATACGATTTATGTACTGATGCCCTCTTAGCCAATCAGAGACAGGCTTGTTAAAAAGCAGAAACGGGAGCTTGAGGTCGAGGACGGGATGCGGTCAACGAGTGCGTGAGCTTAACAAAAAAAAGAGTGATATCTGTAGACGGAATATTTAGTATTTAATACTAGTATTTTATTGAGTATTGGCACTGGTATCCTCTGGCAGAGAGAACGTTGTGTGGCCACTGGAAGTTAGTGCGGAGACTTTCTTCACTCGTCTACCGCAGAGGAAAAATATTTTGGCGGCGTTGGTTAGCTCTGCTGCGGCTAAACCAAGGAGGGACTCTGCTACCGGAGAACTGCGTTGCACACTGGATTATCGTTGTTTTTTTTCCATCTCGCCTTCATCGTTTGGTTCTTAACCAAGCTTGTTGACTCAGCTCGTTGACTCTGCCGTGCTACTAGTTAATTTCTGTGGATATGTGAGTAACGGAGGACGGAGGGTGTTGTTGCTCCTTAAAGCAACTAAGGATTGGTTTTCTCTATGTGCACCAATTTATGGGCCTCAACGGTTAGAAACCCAAGCGCTTGGTAGTAGATACATTTAAAAAGGTTGAACCGGTTCACCGCAGGCAGGTTATTTGTGTTCATATGTTATTTGTGGTTTAAAAATACAATTCCATATTTAACGTGCATTTGTTGTTTTTTGTTCAAGGGGTTTTCTCAGTACATGAGTACTGACACTTTGATATAGCACAAATAAATGATATTAGTTCTATTCTTTATTTGTTTGTCCTTGACATTTCATTAAATAACTTCTATTGGTAAACAGGAGATTTAGCTAATTCAACATCAATTGCCTAAGCATTCAGGATTCCTGTTTCGTTAAACACATTTATATAGTAACCTCTAAATAATAATTACACTTCCAGCCGCAGGAAGGGGTTTACATAAAATCAAAATGATTTCCGTTGCGTCTTGTGTGGGAGGTCGCTTTCGAGCTGCACTTGCTGTCTGTCTCTGATATTAAATTTCAATCTGTATGTGTGGTTAAAATGTCCTCATATTGATCAATGACAGAAGACATACAAATCATGCTGAGACTAACGGGTGTCGAAGAATTTCTGCAGGCGTTTTTTGCTGCGATTGTTCGCCGCATAAAGCACTGTACGCACTTCGGTGAGGCTGTGACTGAAGTTCATTATTAATTGGGACGTGGTCTATAGTTCTGGTTTTCACTCTATCTAAGCTCATCATTTCAGATTTGAACATTATGTCGGGGAATGCTGCGCTTTTGTTTCTTACTGCTTCAAGGAGGCGGATTACAGTGGGCGTCGTTCAAATGTATCTCTGCACGCATTTTTGGATAGTCCTACAACCTCGAAGAGCAACTTTGTCCGGGTGACGTACGCTCCTTGCGAGCAGGCGGTGCCTATGTTGCGTAAGGATTAAACTTTTACCAAAGCCGGTAGGTATGAATTGCAAACACGTCCTGCTGCTCTGAAGGAACTGTTCCATGGGCAAGTTTTGGCTCTTTTTCAATGAAAACTTGCTTATAAATCATCCGAAACAGAAGCGACAGCGGCATCAGAGAATCTTGATTTCTCCTGCGTGGCTGCCATGTTGAGTGTGTTACACAACTGCTGCCTTCGCGTCGCTTATGTTTCGTATCAAGGTAATCCGGACCAATCGGTGCCAGGAGAAGATGGCCGTTTTCTGTATTGGAGCCAAAGATTCTGGCAATTCGAGCAGCGAAAGTAGACTGAGGGTATCCAGCCAAACTGCCGAGCGAAAATGTTCAAATTTTCCGGAAGTTCGGGCAAGGGTTCTACCCACCTACCGTGTCTAGATCAGTGTTACAACCATCCTGACACTTGCCATCGGTTGAGTTGTGAGTGTGGTTTAAGTGAACCGTTGACTGCTTGCGGGAAAATGTGCTGCGAGCATGGCCTGAACGCGCCCTCGCTTTCCCGTTTACATTACCAGAGCCGATCATAAGGCGTTTTGACATGCCAAATATGCAGTCATCATGCATGCCTTTTTCGCCGTACGGTTCCCGCGCGTATACACTGCGCTTAGGTAAATTGCTGGCTTTGAGCTTACAACCGATTTACCGCCCGGACCTACCACACATTTACGTTTGGATGGGGTTTTCATTGTTTGAATCTGAATGTAATGCAACGGCTCCGCGGCTCTCCAGGGAGTGGATTGGATAGAGGTGTTGCTGTGCTGGCTCTACAGAGACAAAGCAGCGATATCATCATGAGCAGTTCTAATATAGAGGAGCAGGGGTGGAGTGGGGCACTTTTCTATACCTGGAGCTCCCGGATACTGCGTGGGGGGGAGGGGGCCCACCGGAAAGTGGCCACCGGGAAACCTCCCGATCGGTCCGATGCCAACCCCCCTCTTACGGAGAGGAAAGGAGAAATCCGGCAAGCTGCTGACGCTGGCGAGAGAAAGTTTATGGCAGTCACATTAAAAAATACCTTAAAAAGATGGTGCGATCTACGAGAGAGACGCAGAGGAACTTCCTTAGGGAGGCTTTTTGTCGGATTAAAAACAAGTTTCTCAGAAATAAAGAATTTGTTAGCGGTTTTGCAACTAGTTTAATCACGTTTGTAGCGTGTTAAGGGTTAATATACATGTCAAGTGTTAATAATGATTACGCCTTCTTTGAAGGACACTGATTGACGTCACTACTCCTGTGAAGCAACGCGCGATCAACTTTCCCTGTTTGTTCTGTTACTGTTGTTGGAATGACTGGAACAGTGTCAGTCATGTATTGTAAGAATAAATACGCCAAGGCGGGAAAGAGAAATCTACTCGATCTGCTTATTCTTCACCACGCAAGACGAAAGAGAGTCAGACCGCTCTTTCTAAGCTTTAACAGTGCTACCTAAGAATGAACTCATTCTGCATATATCTAATGGGGGAGCGCGGTTGGTTCATTCAGAAAAAATAAACCTTCCTGGGAGTAATGCCAAATTATGCTAACGAGGTCCTGAGACTCCGTGCACAGAGCCCCGTTTCTTCCAGTGAACCACAGAAAGACCGTGGTGTTCCCCCGTAACAATGGGGATGTTGACCGCCTCAGTTAACTAGGGAAAGTTAGAGATAAGACGTGCTGACAATACGCCCGGGCGTGCCAAGCTGCGCACAGAACATCCGGCTGGCAGGGTTTTGCAAAGGGATATACATCATCTGCCCGCACAATATTGGGCGAATCTAGACCAGCTCTTCCTAATCGGCGTCGCAATAGGCCCGTGGTCATGCCCAGCTCTCGCGTTTTGAAATGATACTGAATTATGAATGTTGCATTTTTATGACCAAAGATTGCTGTATAAAAACTATACCATCTGCGCGTCAAATCAAATGAAAGTTGAATGCGGTCAGATAAAGTAGGCTCTCTTTGCTGCGGAACATGTCAGAATCAGCACATTAGAATAAATGTACGTTGTCACTCAATTATTTCAGGGGGAAAATGCTGTGGAAAAACAATGTACGCACAGTGGGCATTCAAGATTAGGACTGATTAATAGCATATGTCGGCCTAGGGCCTAATCAAGGGTGTGTTCTAAATTCTTGCATCCATTTTATTGCGTCTATTCTTGTCGTAGGTTACATCTGCTGTTTGGCTTGGAGAGAGTGTTTTGTGCATTTGGAATCCCCTCCTACGGAGCCATGTTCAGCACTGATGTCAGACAGTGTACAAATCCTACACGAACGTCGTGAGTGTACTTGAGGCGCGTTTCATGTAAAAGAGGAAATGAGGGGCCCGGGGCCCGTTTTCTTGATACGATGGATCACGCTCCGTGCGATCATTCTCACGATGGATTCTTGCGATCTACCGTTCAAATTTCTTCTGGAGCGTTCCTGGAAACTCCTCTCAACATGACACATAATGTTATGTTCACTGTTCAACTCCCCATAATTGAAAAAAGGTCATTTTCTCCTCTTTTGAGTGGGCTTCCGTTATTTATGTCTAGTGTTACCCTCCCTTCTAGCAACAAGCACCCCCCCCCCCCCCCCCCCCATTGATTTTGGAGAATTGTTGCACGTCTCCTCTCATGGACTACCGTCACACATCGTTGGTGAGAGAGCGTTTGGGGTCCTGTGCAACCGGAGGGCTGTTGTTGTCTGGAGTTGTGTCCCTGGTAGGTTTTCCATGGCAGAGTGTGCGTGAGGGCAAACTAGAAATTGTTTACGCAGACTCAGGGGAAAAAGACGATTAAAGAGGAGAAGAGACCTGCCGGGAAGGCACAAGCCCCGTCTGGAGCCAGCCAGGACGACGGCCCGGTGAAGCGAGCGCCTGGTGGCCGGGCTTTGCACGGAGCCCGGCGGGCACAGTTGACAAAGCTTACGTGGCACCCCCCCCCCCCCTCTTCGTCCTTTGTGGGCCACCCTGCAGGAGGACCCGCTTGGGGGTCGGCGTGCGCTGCCACTGGTGGCGGTAAAGGTCGGAGGGTCGACGGACCGACCTGAGCGGCAGAAGCAGGCTCTGGAGGCGTGGACTCACCATACTGTGGGGAAAAGGAACCGGAGCTTGTGAGGGAGGTGGAAGGCTACAGTCTAGATCTGGTGGGGTCTTACTCTACGCACAGTCTAAGTTCTGTACTTGTATCCTGGAATAGGGGTTGGACTCTATCTTCTCTTGGGTGCGCAGAGGCGTGAGAGCGCGGGGGAGGTGTGGGGTACTCCCCGGCGGTGCATTGCGGTTGTTGGTCTTACCCCGGTGGACCGAGAGCGGTCGCCTCCCTACGGCCTAAGGGTGGTGGGGCGGGGGACACTCTGACTGTTGTTGTGCCGTATGCAGCCGCACAGCAGCTTCGAAGTACTCAGGCCTTCTTGGAGACCCTGAATGGAGTCCCTGTATGGGCGCTCCAGTAGGGACTCCGTAGTTCTACCTCGGAGACTTCAACGCCCATGTCCGGAACGATGAGAGGCACACACTGGGAGGCGTGGGGGGAAGGAACGGACCTGATCTAACGCGAAATGGTCGTTTGTTACTGGACTTTTGTACGACTGCGTTCATGGATTTGCCAATAACAAACCATTTGTTCGAAACATAAGATGTTTGTGATTGTGTCATTTGATACTGAGGCTGGCATCGTGTTTTGGGAACACTCGGGTGAAGAGAGGGGCGGAAACTGTCAACCCCCCACCACCTATTGGTTGTGAAGTTGGCTCAGGAATGGGGGAAGATTCATCTGACGACTTGTAAGCCAAGTAGTGCGGGTAATTCGGGGCGAACGTACTGGCGCGAGGCCCTTCCTGTAGGGATACTTCAAGCCCACACTCCGGCAGGAGCTTTTCTAGCAGTCTTGGTGGGTGGGGCATTGAGCCGGACCGTGAGGCGGTGGTTCAAAGCCTCCGATTGGGAAGCGTGCGGCCGAGTGACCGATTGTGGCCTCAGCGCGTCTTAGGTTTGTCAAAGCGGGCTGTAAACCCTTCAGACGACGCTGGTGGACACTGGTGTCAGGAAGCCGTCACCGACTGAAGAAGGAGCTTTTTGGGATATGTTATCCGGAGGATTCTGACGCAGTTGCAGGGTCCTGACAGGTAGAGAGGCTGAGCAGGCGGCCTGTGGGAGCGCTAAAGCAGGGGTGTGGGAGCAGTTCGGAGGAGGCCATGGAGAAGACTTCTCGGTTCGGCCCAAGCTGTTTCTGGCAAGACTCCGGCACCTCGGCAGGGGAACGGGACATCAACGTGTTATCCGTAAGGGACTTAGCGGACTCTCGTTTGACCGTCAACTGAGGATGGTAGTCGGACGTCTGGAAGAACCTATTGGAGGAAGCTCCTGTATCCGACTAACAACGCCCTCTATGGCTGGAGGACAGCCTTGAGGTGACGGCGTGGTTCATCGTACAATTCTCCCTGCATGAAGGTCACTGAGGTACGTTAACATTCCCGTGGCAAAGCCTCAGGGATCTGATGAGATCACAGCAGAAATGCTAAAAGCTTGGGTCGTTGAGGGGCGGTCTTGGTTGACAGCGCTCTAGTCAACATTGCATTGGCAGATCGGTGTACCAGTGCCCAACGGAGTTGCAAACTGACGGTCGGTGGTCCCCTGTTTCAAAGAGTGGGACCACGAT
>OLKM01002245.1:0-2500 GCA_900291075.1 Melanogrammus aeglefinus
CGGATGTTAATCACTGTCAATTAGTGGTTGTATAAGCAGGATCATTTAGTCATATGGGAGAATTATGCAAGACATCGGGGGGCCCCGCTCGCCATATGCTTGGCGATTATTACCATTTCTTAAAAGCGGATTACATAAGGTGGAATGGATAGCGCAGATAGCGCTAGTGCAGCAGTGAGCAGGCTGGCAGAGGACCGGGCTCAGTGGTGTCGCTGTTTGTTTTGTCGGGCCGGCGATATATATTCAACTTCAACGAGTTAAAGCAAGTGGGCAATTAAAAGCGCCAGCTCCTTAATGTCTCGTTACGGAGTCAGCCACCGTGCAGCGCGAGCTCGCGAAGACCGGTCGGGGGCGGACGGGAGAGCAAACAAACATACAATTCTTGATACGTTTGACATGTTTTTAATTGCTCGTTTTACTTTATTACGGCTGGAGCCAGACAGGCTGGCCGATGGACCATCTTGCATAGATTTTGTTTAGGTTTACGGGGAAATTAGTTTCCTGCAGACCCTTTTTTGCCCGCCTGCTAATTATTGAAAAGGAGATTTGCGGCTAATTAGGCGAGTGGATCTTTATTAGTGAGACACACTGACGTAAACAAACCACCTGAGGTTAGGGGGAGACGCGGATGTGGCAGCCATTCTCTTCTGGGTCACTCTTTATACGAACCATTTGAGGCTAAAACAAATCAAACCAGATGTATTTTCTCGGTGTCTGCGTGGAACCTGGCCAATGCAACGCTTCCCTACAGCAACTAGTTTGCACCCGCATGCACACTGCCACATGCAAAACTCACATGCACACACTCACGCACACACACACACACACACACGCACACACACACACACAAAAACACAAAAAAAACACACAAACACACACACCATACAAATACCTCTGATCTTAAATGATCATATTCAACAACACCAGTGTAGAAATGAATGCTAGCATTTCCTTTCCGCCTTTTTTTTTCCAAGAGATGTGATCTTGACCACACTGGGTTTCACACTCCCCACTCATCACACACTTTCGTCCTTTTTAAAGAAAAGTACTCCAGGATATATGATCCTCTAATTACCGCTGAGTGAACGGCGTGAATGACAGCCCAGGGGCCCGGGGGAACAGAGGGAACGATGAAAGGGCTTAACTGTTTTTAAATCGACTCGGGCTCCCTCTCTCTCTCTCTGACTTCTACAAACGTAAATGTCAGGCCTCTCCGTCTCCTCCCGTTGCCGTGACGCCGAAGCGGGGGTCTCATGGAAGGACTAGCCGGCTCCGGTCTCGAGCGGGCATACTGTGTCAGGACTCGGAGAGCCGGTAGCTCTGGATTATCGCCGTCAGCCGTCATTGCGACCTCACGAAACAGCGTAACCGATCTCAACGAGCCCGAGTGTGACGGAGCAAAGAGAAATGTACTGCAGCAGTTAGCATCCGTGGGACCAAGGGAACCTCTTTAAGGACGCCACACTCGAGGTTTGACTCATCTCAGGTCCAGCAGGGTTCTGACGTTATAGCAGAACTTTGAACACTGTTTTTTACCGTTAAGTAATGTTGGCCGAAGTTTGAGTTCGTCAACGACGTTCTCGCACATCCCCAGCGTCGTTGGCCGAAACAATTACGAAGTAAAAGACAGTAAACGCCAGCTTTCCCATTAAATGTTGGCCATTAGACTTGATTATCTAAAGTTGGATCTGTGAGACTAGGGTACAACTAATCCCTCCCTTCCTGACATCAGGAATGGTACATGGTGGCTGCCCATGGAGCTGTGGGTAACAGGCCAACACCTGCACCACCAACAACACCACCACCACCTCCACCACCGCCACCACCACCTCCACCAGCACCACCACCGCCACCACCACCATCATCACCACCACCACCGCCACCACCACCGCCACCACGGCACCACCCACGCCACCACCACTCGCACCACCACCGTGCACCACCCCACCAACACCACGCCACCACCACCGCCGCCCACGCCACCGCCACCGCCACCGCCCACCGCCACCGCCACCGCCACCGCAGCCACCCGCCACCACCACCACCGCCACCACCGCCGCCACCACCACCGCCACCACCACCGCCACCACCACCGCCACCACCACCGCCACCACCACCCCCACCACCACCACCACCACCGCCCCACCACCGCCACCACCACCGCCACCACCACCGCCGCCACCAGCCACCACCACCACACCACCACCACCACCATCCACACCCACCACCACCACCACCACCACCACCACCACCACCACCACCACCGTCATTACATCTGTTTATTCTATCTCACATCACACCGAGCCTGGTATGATAAATGGGTAATGGGGGATTTGAAGCCCGCCGCCCGGGCAGAGTGCTTTGCTTGCCCTCTGACCCCGGCCGCTGTAAACAGCCCTCCCTCCCGGGGCTGGGAGAGTAATTGCTGATTTCGTAGACAGGGCGGCTTGTGACCCAAGTCCCTCCTTAATTATTAACGCAGCGTCTCGGCGTCCCCTCC
>OLKM01002245.1:11910-21910 GCA_900291075.1 Melanogrammus aeglefinus
AGAGAGAGAGAGAGAGAGAGAGAGAGAGAGAGAGAGAGAGAGAGAGAGAGAGAGAGAGAGAGAGAGAGAGAGAGAGAGAGAGAGAGAGAGAGAGAGAGAGAGAGAGAGAGAGAGACAGACAGAGAGAGACTGTATATTCTACAGTAGGTGGCATTGTGTACAGGGTAGGCAGTTTACGAGGCACATGGACAAATGGATGGATGGATGAATGGATGGATGGATGAATGGATGGATGAGTGGAGGGATGGATGGTTTGAGTGAAGATTTATGGATGGATTAAAGAACAGGTGGGTGAAGGGTGGAGGAATAACATTGAGGGCATTTAGCAAACGCTTCTATCCAAAGCGACTTACAACGGTTCACACACGCGTTCAGACCCCACGCAGGGCGACAGCCAGCGCGTCGGGAGCAGTCCGGGTGAGGTGCCTTGCTCAGGGACACCTCGACACTCCGGGGATTGAACCAGAAATCTACGGGTCACAAGTCAACCAGGGGGACGCACGGTGGAGGGATGGATGGGAAGAAGGTTGGTTGAACGAGCTGCTGATACCGCGTCTCAACTTTCTCCCTGAGACTCGCTCGGAGCGGGGGTCTCCACGGACCACAGCGCCTGCTAAATGACAACATGGAAATAGGAATCGGTTTCAGATCTGTAGCGGGCGATCATTTATAAATCATACTCTGTTATCGTTTCAATAATGCATGGGCCTGTGCTTAGCCACCTAATCTATAAGAGATATTTCATTCGTTCGGAATGAATTTATTCAGAGGGTAGGGAATATTCACAGCATCTTTACCGTGCAGCTGTCACACGCGGCTATTAATCACAACATGAAAAGTCCACTTTGTGCCGTTTTGCACCTAGAATATGGTATATTTGGAAAATATTAAATCAATAAGACTGATGACTCTATGATGAACCACAGAGCCCGGATATCGTATGTATCATCACGCATGGCTGCTGATCACCAGACACTTCTGCAGATTGGCTTTGCTACGTAATAATGTATTTATAAAGCAGATGTACTTTTTCCACTGTGAATTGTTTACCATACTTATCCGATTCCAGCTGCTGTCGTTGGGTGGATGCGTAGAATGGCTTCCTAGTCTGCCCCTCCCCACGTACTGCTAATCACACACAGGTGTTTGGCATCACCTTCTCACACCTTCTCCAGAGACTAGTCTGATCTTATGGGCTGTGTCTCATTTAGGGCATTTTGTAGGGACTTAGGGGCCGTCCACACGGAGCCGTTTTTTGGTTAAAACGCAGATGTTTTGCATTGTTTTGGCCGATCGTCCACACGAATCCTGTAAACGCATCGAATGAAAACAGAGTTTTCTGAAACCAGGTCCCAGGGTGAATAAATTCAGAAACGCACCCCGAGTGTTCGTCTGGGACGGCCAAAACCACATACTTGCGTTTCGATGATGTCATCGCCACACCCCCTCGAGCGTAACCTCTTGTAACCTTTGACGACGTCTCATAACAACAACTATGGCCGACTACATGCTCATGTTCCTGCTGGAGAAGATATTGTGCCTATTAGGGTTACTATCACAAAATATTATGCTCCTGTGCCACCACGCTGAGCAAAAAAGACTGATGGACAACAACACAAGCCGTTATTAACTTGTTTATTTGTATACAGCGCTCAAGCTTTTGGTGCATGCTCCCGCTCTTCCCTCTCCGTTTCCGGTGAATTTCCTAAAAAAACACAGCGCCACCTATACGCCTGGAACATGAAGTAGCGTTTTTGAGTCGTATTGAGATGGATCCGCGTGTGGACGCAAATGTTCTTGAAACGATGCCAGGGAAAACGGAGAAAAAAAAGATCGTTTTGGTACGTGTGGACTTGGCCTTACAATAAGTACATTTCTCAGAAGAAAGAGAAACAACAATATATGGCTGTCGGCACACTAAGGATGTTCATAGAACCAAGTGCCGAGAACTAAGAATCGCTAGGTTAACCCATTCCCCGTATACAACAAAGATAGCTAGGATAAGATGCTACACGATGCAAAGCACTATTTTTAAGTGCAAGGGCGTCTAACATCCAAAAGGTGTGTACATTAGGTGAGGAGACTTCCTTTAACCTTGATATATATTTAGGAAGCTTCCTTGTGAGTGATCTACTTTGAGATAGTTGTTCCCAAAGTGAGACTGAATATCCAGGACAGGAATATGTAAATATTCCTGAATATGCTAACTGGAAGCTGTTTTATTTTTCTTGTAAATGATTGTATACATAGGTACACATTTTCGCAAATCTAGGTACATGGTTAGGATGTCTCTCATGATTCCTATTTAGTTTGGTCCTATGCAGTCCTATTACCATTTATTTGCCACCTGATTTGGAAATGTTTCCTTCAGTTGGTCCAAGCATTCGAAGATCTGTTACATGTCTTTATTAATGTGAGAAAAAGTGACCTGCCTTCATGGTGCTGTATCCCAAATATATTTAAAGATTACTGTTAACACACTTTCAGAGGTGTGAGAATTATTAGACCCTTTTAGTTTTTTTTACTTTCGACAATGTCAAATCAAGATGTCAGCCTAGTTGTGGTATCTATTTAGCGTAAAGACTTTATTAACTCTTTTAGTTAAAGTCCTAAAGAAGTTTGTTTCATATTGTTTGACTTACATTGGCAGCTTATATCTTAGTTATATTCGACTTATTGTGACCCATTGTGTCATAGGTAATCTAATTACAATGCTTCATTAATAGCCACCAGGTGCTAATTGACACTGCATGTAGAATTATATACATGAGCAGAAACACGCATATATACTATATCCATATGCCATGTTATCTGTGGATCTGTGATTTACATTCAATAACGGTGTATTTGCTCATGCATTTAATAGACAGCATTGTGCTAAATATTATAGGGAAGTATTGGTTGGAGAAGTGTGTATGAAAATGTCTGTTTTTCTCATTTGTTTAAACACGTTTTCTGAAACTATAGCTCAATTTCCCAAAACTCTAAACACAAACCTGAGAAGAGTTAATAATTTTGTCAAAACTATGTACAAATTCTTCTCAAAACTTTTTTTCCACCAAACAGTAAACACAGCTATCAAATTCATATCTCTTAGAGAGCATCAATTAAACACTGGTGTGATCAATTCAAAACACTGGAGAGAGAGAGAGAGAGAGAGAGAGAGAGAGAGAGAGAGAGAGAGAGAGAGAGAGAGAGAGAGAGAGAGAGAGAGAGAGAGAGAGAGAGAGAGAGAGAGAGAGAGAGAGAGAGAGACAGAGAGAGAGAGAGAGAGAGAGAGAGAGAGAGAGAGAGAGGGAGGGAGGTGAGGTGAGGTATGAGTTAACTATCCAAGTGGATTGGTGCAGCTCTTCACTAAGGCTTTGAACACCAACCAATCAGCTGCCAAGCTGATACTAATCAAAAGCAGGTAACTGGGTGTAGTTTGAACAAGGCCCCTTCAGGAGTGTGTGTGTGTGTGTGTGTGTGTGTGTGTGTGTGTGTGTGTGTGTGTGTATGTGTGTGTTTGTGTGTATGTGTGTGTGTACATGTGTGCTTGTGTGTGTGTGCGTGTGTGTGCATTTGTGTGTGTGTCTGTGCGTGTGGGTCATGTGTCGCCTCCTTCAGAAGCAAAGACTACTGTGTGTGTGTGTCATAGTTTGTGTGTGTGCGTTTGTGATCGTCTGTGTGTGTGTGTGTGTGTGTGTGTGTGTGTGTGTGTGTGTGTGTGTGTGTGTGTGTGTGTGTGTGTGTGTGTGTGTGTGTGTGTGTGTTGTGAGTGTGTGTGTGTGTGTGTGAGTGTGTGTGTGTGTGTGTGTGTGGTATGTGTGTTTGAAGTGTTGAAGCGGGGGGGCTGGCATGAACTCGGAGACACTCAGGGAGTGAAGGTGATTGGGCGGTTCAGTGCGCGGGGGGGGGGGGGGGTTGCACGGCAGATGCAAGCACAGGGCCTGTGTTGTGTGTGTGTGAGCGCATGTGTGCTCGTGTGTGTGTGTGCGTAGTGTGTGTGCGTAGTATGTGTGGTGTGCGTGTGTGTGTGAGTGTGTGCGTGCGGCCGTGCGTGTGTGTGTGTGTGCGTGCGTGGGGAGTGGGGGACGTTGGGGGGGGGATTCAGACGCAGATGGTCTCAGCAGGGAAGCGTGTGTGAGAGCTGGGTGGGGGGGCTCTCCAGGCACCATTCAACGCTCCTCAAAGGTATGGGAGGGGCTCGCCAGCCCACAGAACGGGGGGGGGGTGCGGTTGGCGAGGGGGGGTTGGCTCCGTGACATGCCATCAGTAATATCGTACCGCCGCCCGTCGCACAGCACAGAGCACCGGCGCCAATTAGTCGAGGCGTCAGCCGCGCGCGGATCAGATGCCTCCGCGTCCCCCGGCCCGTCGGTGCCGTCCCCGGCCCCTGCCCCTGTCTGTCCACAGAGTTGTGCGGAATTGACACGTAAAGTCAATTGTGTACATACATATAGAGTGTTTACATTTATACCCCCCCGCCCACATGCCCACCTAGACAAACACAAACACACACACGCACACACACAGCCGGTGAAATGTGTACAGCAACAGCTGATTGTGTTGTGGGAGTGGTTTTCATAGCAATCACACACTCTCAGGCTTTTTTTGTACGTCCTTGAAAAAATATATTTGTTGCATCGCTCTGCCAGTTATTTTGTCTGTGTTCGTGTGTACATGTGTGTGTGTGTCTTTGTGTGTGTCTGTGTATGTGTGTATGTGTTTGTTTGTGTGTCTGTGTGTGTGTGCGTGTGTACTTTAGTGTGTGTATGTGTACATGTGTGCTTGTGTGTGTGTGTGTGTGTTTGTTTGTGTGTCTGTGTGTGTGTGTACTTTGGTATGTGTGTGTGTACGCGTGTGCTTGTGTACATGTGTGCGTGTGTGTGTGTGTGTGTGTGTGTGTGTGTTTGTTTGTGTGTCTGTGTGTGTGTGTGTGTACTTTGATATGTGTGTGTGTGTACGTGTGTGCTTGTGTTTGTGTACATGTGTGCTTGTGTGTGTGTGTGTGTGTGTGTGTGTGTGTCTGTACATGTGTGCACATGTGTTTGTGTCTGTGTATGTGTAACCAACGCATGTCAGTGTTTATGCATCGACAATCACGCCATATGCAGACGATCCGCCGTCGGGTACGCACACCTCAAACAGACATCTGTCTGTCTCGCTCCGATTGGACAGACAAACACAGGGCTCAGAGCAAGCTCCCCCTCCCCCCCTGTGCTAGCAACAAGAGCTAGGCTAGCTCGCCATGCTATCGTAGACGCAGCCGGTGAGCCTCTACACAGAGAGCGAAGGACGGCTCAGCGGAACGACGCCCTGCCAAAGACAATGGATCAACGCTGACCTGAACCCAACCAGAACATGGAAACATGTCAGGTTAAAACTAAGGAATACTAGTCTGTTTACATGAGCATAGAAATGAATATATCAAGACTAAATGAACCTTTTCAAGTTGAAACCAGGACATACGTGGTTCCTCTGCCGCTGGTTAGGAGTTAAAGGAACGAGGATTGAATGACGAGTCCATTCAGATTGAGGGCGGGAAAACGTACACAGGTCTAAAACAAGAAGCAGACACCCCTGTCACACAGCAGTCCCTCTGCCTTGACTGGAGACACCGCTAACGATGGAGACATCTGTGTGTGTGTGTGTGTGTGTGTGTGTGTGTGTGTGTGTGTGTGTGTGTGTGTGTGTGTGTGTGTGTGTGTGTGTGTGTGTGTGTGTGTGTGTGTGTGTGTGTTGTGCATGTGTTGTGCATGTGCGTACGTGTATTTGTATGTGTGTCTGTATGTGTGTGTGTGTCTGTATGTATGTGCGTGCGTGCGTGTGTGTGTGTATGTGCGTGCGTGCGTGCATGCGTGCATGTGTGTGCGTTCAGTAGCGTATGTCATCTGGCGCCCGCTGGGACTCCCAGCTCCACATCGTGTGTGTGTGTGTGTGTGTGTGTGTGTGTGTGTGTGTGTGTGTGTGTGTGTGTGTGTGTGTGGTGTGTGTGTGTGTGTGTGTGTGTGTGTGTGTGTGTGTGTGTGGCGAGGGCCGCCCGGTGCGCGTCCTGCCACTGGGTGGCCCTCGCCATCCCGTCGCCTTTTGTTTCTCGGCGAGCGCCATCTGATCCGCAGACACACACACACACACACACACACACACACACACACACACACACACACACACACACACACACACACACACACACACACACACACACACACACACACACACACACACACACACACACACACCAAACGCATGAAACAAAACACACAGACGCCATGATCGCCGCTATCAAACCCGGGCGACTGGCAGAAAAGACAGAGCGGCTAATTGAAAGCATAACACTCCACGGGCCTCCGGGGAAGAGCCCCTCTTCTCCTCCTCCTCCCTCCCCTCCTCCTCCCTCCTCTTCTCCTCCCCCTCCCCCTCCCCCTCCTCCTCCCTCCTCTTCTCCTCCCCCCTCCCCCTCCCCCTCCCTCCTCTTTCTCCTCCCCCCTCCCCCTCCTCCTCCCGCCTCTTCGGAGAAGGGATGCATTCCAACGGCTCCAACGGAAAAATGGGATTCTTACAAATGACACAGAGTCGTCTCTGACAGCTCTAGCGCTCCTGGTACGGCGTGGCGCGGTGTTGAACACAGGAGGAACAGCTCTGGCGGTCCTGGTACGGCGTGGCGCGGTGTTGAACACAGGAGGAACAGCTCTGGCGGTCCTGGTACGGCGTGGCGCGGTGTTGAACACAGGAGGAAGAGCTCTGGCGGTCCCGGTGAGGCGTGGCGCGGTGTTGAACACAGGAGGAACAGCTCGGCCCGTCTCTCAGGACCAAACCTGCCCACTGTCTGCAGCTGCTGCCCGTGATTGTCATTTTGAAATATTCACATATTTAATCAAGCGGAAGGGTTCTCATAATGCGTGCACACACGTGCGTGCGCGCAGGTGCACACACACACACACACACACAGAGATGCACACACATACAGATGCACACGCACACATATATGCACCCAGATGCCCCACACACACACAAACACAAAAAACAAACACACACAGATGCATGCGCGCATGGATGTTTGCACGTATACACACCTGTGCGTGTAAGCATGTGTGTGTATCCACGTATAGACACCTGTGCATGTACCCATGAGTAGACACACGCACGCACGCACGCACGCACGCACACACACACACACACACACACACACACACACACGATACACACACAACACACACACACACACACACAACACACAACACAACATCACACACACACACACACACACACACACACACACAATGATGCGTGCACAAACAGATGTGCACACACTCAAACACCAACAAACGTGTACAGACAAGACCACATGCACACCTACACATATGCACACAAACTCGCCTACAAATGTGCACACACAAATATATTCACACATTCACATGTGGTTATAAACAACAGAGTAAGGTCTTCTGCTGAAGGAATATACAAATATGTCTTTCAGATTACATCTTTTTACATTCAATCAATATATTTGTTGACCGATTCTCATTATATATGATAATGGTGATGCTATATCCATGAATAAGTCTTACAGTGCAAAATGCGACATCAATTTTCTGTGACCAACAAGACCCTTTGCCCTGACTCTGAGTATGGCTCACCGTGGTTTTTATGACCTCTTAAATTAGATATGTACAAATGTTTAAACTAATGAACCCTGACTGAGCCTTGACTGTTTGGTCAAATTCAAAGTGCTAAACTCACAGATGGAAAACAGCACAATGTTCAGAAGAGGGATCAGTACAAGGACAACTGAAAAACAACAGTTTTCCCACCATTTGGAGCCCTGACATCAAACTAAACACCCACCCTTTCTTCCATAAAACACAATATTACATTCAAACCCTCAAAACAACGAATTAACAAAGGATCCGTGACCTGCTTCCGTTTGGGTGCCATCATTATTATTAGCCTGTTCTTGTTGTGATGCTGGCGCTGAACAGAGCTGACAGTTTCAGTTGAAGGTCTTACAGCAACTGATGTGGATCCTACCTCTGGTACCCAAGAGGAGACAATCCGCACACTAACAACGTGCGCAGCCTGGCAAATATTTCTGATTCGGCGGCACGATGTGGAGCCGGCGTCAATTAGCTGTGAGCACTGCTTTAACCTGTCACCGGGACGTCTCTGGCAGCTTTTATCACCGGCACAGTGCAGGCTACGGGAGGCATCATCTTTAATCATGTGCTGTTGTTGTCTTTTTTTCAGATTTTTTGACTTTTCTTTATTCCTGTTGTTGTTGTTTTTTTTGTTGTTTTTTGTTTTTTTGGTGTTTTTTGTGTGCCGGGGTAAAAATATGTCCCCGCACCGTGAAGAGTCCCCAGACAGCAGCCATGTTGTTTACTGTCGATTAACAAAGGGAAGGGAAGTCAAATCTGTGACACCAGGTAGAGGGAATGAGGTGCCACAATACCACAGCAGGGAAAAACACACGGAGAATCCCAAAGCAGCCTGCGCCGTCAGAAAGGGCAGGAGAGGGAGGAGGTGGAGGAGAGGGTGGAGGTGGAGGGAATAAAGTCAGGGATAAACAAAGAAATAAAAATATAGGAAGAGGAAGTGAAAAATACACAGAGGGAGCAGGAAAGGAAGGAAAGAAAGAATTCAGTAACAAACAATAAAAATAAAGGAGAAATGAACACATCCGCACATTTCACTTTTCCCTTCACTCCGCCAGGCAGAGTCATCCAAAACAGTTCCTGGACGCTCATTATTATTTTCCATTCTATATTAGGAAACGTAAAAATCGGTGACGTCGGGGAAGAGCCTCCTCGCCCGGGTGGCAGTTATCTGAGGGAGGGGCCGTGCGTCGTGATGAATCACTCCCTACCGGGGAGGAAAGCTAACGCGCCGCGCGCCAACTCTCAGTCCGGTGGTGAGAAGTGACACTCCACCGACGGAGGGAGTGGGATCGGCGTCGGGTACAAACCCACTCGCGTCGTCGTGTTGCGCTGTCGCATTTTTTTATCTTTGCATTCTGGCAGCGGGCAGCAGAGCCGTCGTGACCAATCAGGTGCCACGACTCGCCGAGGCACGGCCCCATCTTGACCAGCCGTTGGCTGGAAGCTCAGAGCATGTTGTTGTTGTCGTCGTCGTCGAGAGAGGATTGATAAAGATGGACAGAGCGAGCCGTGAACAAATCACAAAACACCACACTACACCACACCACAAAACACCACACCCCCCCACATACCACCACACTCCCCCCCGTCTCCCCTCCTCCTCCAACTCCTCCTCTCCTCCTCCCCTCCTCCCTCCTCTTCCTCCCTCCTCCCCTCCTCCTCCTCCTCCTCCTCCTCCTCCTCCTCCTCCTCCTCCTCCCTCCTCTCCTCCCCTCCTCCTCTTCCTTCCTCCTCCTCCCTCCTCTTCCTCTCCTCCTCCTCCTCTTCCTCTCCTCCTCCTCCTCCTCCCCTCTTCCTCCTCCTTCCGCTCCTCCTCCTCTTCTTCCTCTTCCTCCTCCTCCTCCTCCTCCTCCTCCAACACCTCCTCCTTCTCGGACACGGTTCTGAGTTGGTGTGTCAGACGCCTGTTTCCCTCTAACATCCTAAAGCACACTCTAACCGTGGGCCCGGCTGCCAAGAGGGAGAGGGGTCCGACCGGCGAGTGGTGGTACCAGCTGGGGCCGTGGAGAACCGCCTTGGACGCCGGCCACAAGGCTTCAGATGACATCTCCACCCCCCCCTCGCCCGGTTACCCCCCCATTCCTTCCTCTCCCCCCCCACCCACACAGACACTCCCCCCTGGAGGATTACCGGCCAGGGGATTAGGAAGGAGGATTGGTTTGGGCAAACTGATGTGTGACGTAGGGAGGAAGGTGGAGGCAGGTGGAGGCTGGTGAAGGCTGATGGAGGTAGGAGGCTGGTGGAGGCAGGGTGAGGAGGCTGGTGGAGGCTGATGGAGGCAGGAGGCTGGTGGAGGCAGAGGGGGGGCAGGTGGAGGCTGGTGGAGGCAGGAGGCTGGTGGAGGCAGAGAGGGGGCAGGTGGA
>OLKM01002245.1:24410-28559 GCA_900291075.1 Melanogrammus aeglefinus
CATTCCTTTTTGTCTCACCATGGGTGGTGAGTCTTTTGTGTGAATGGTAATTTGTATTCTTTATTGGGACGCAGTGGGTCATGACTTCAGTGTAAAATGCAACAAATTAAATTCCCTTCAGTTTTTTTTTTTGTTTAATCGTGAAGGTCATGTTCACAGGAAATAAATTAGATGAGTAGGGGAAAGCTTGCCTGAACATGATATGAATATCATATTAAAGTATTTTTAAATTTGGTTGTAGTACGTATTTAGCTTTAAGAGACTATTTAGTTTCACATTTCCTCTTCTTATCAGCTTTAATAGTGTCCTTGTTTGATTGTAATTGGTTGGTTCAATATGTGGTAGAAACATGTTCGACATTTAGGCATAGATTTATGTAGAGTAGACCCTCTTAAGGAATTCCTTTAAAAACTGTTGCAAAACGCAATTTAAATTATTCAAAGGCCAGCTTGAAAATTGGTCAACAGTCGCAGACCAAGATCAATTCAAGCCACAAATAATCATGATAACTCAACAGAATGTTGGCATTTTCGTAAACTTCAACACGTTAAACTTGTGTTACTGTAAATAGTGTTTCGTGTTTATATTCTGTATGGAAAAAAAGAGTTTTGTATATTTTATAGGGATGCACCGAATTTTCGGCCGAAAATGGCCCAAAAGCGCATTTTCGGTTTCGGGCCGAAATACTTTTATCACCGAAACAACACGGCCGAAACAGACATGTGTGATGACGCAAACAAAAAGCGCCGCCAGCCCACGGTTGTCTGGATAAGCGCCAATATGTTTGCGGTGTGGACGTTTTTCAATGTTTCTGAGAAAAGACCCAACGTATAAACGATTTGGAAACAATTGCAGTCCCTTGATTTTAATGAAGTTAGTAACAGTCATAGCCATAGAATGCAATGGCACTAGGGGTTGCCGCGGTGGGGTGGACAATTTTCACACCGAGTAATAAACTCGTGGTCAACACCGGTATTAACCGAGTATAAACGGTATAACGTTGAAACTAGTCAACCGCCATCTTCCTCCGTCAACTCTCTCCTCTCACACCCTCGGTGACAACGTCTGGCAGCGGCCAATTCTCGGTGACAGTCGTCTTATAAAGTTCTATATATAATAGTATATAACGTTCTATAATAGTATAATATAATAGTATCACGATGGCCGTAGCGCGGGGAAGCTCTCGTGGGGGTTTGGGCTTTCACGGGGTTTGTTACCGGCGTTGCTATGGTTACCAGTCTTTCTGTGTTCCAAATGCGATATTTAGGTAGCCTATCTATTAGGTTTGTGTATGTATGTATGTATGTATATATTATACATACATACAAATATATATATATACTATATATATATATATTATATATTATATCATATATATCAGTATATATATATAATAGGGCTGTCAAAAAATTAACGCGTTAACGCAGGGTGAATTAATTTGTGGAATTAACGCATTAATTTATTATACGCATTAACGCATGCGCAAAAATGACCGCCCATATTTCCGCGCTCCAGCACTTGGCCCGCCGCTATTTGCCGCCGCTATTTGCCGCTCTAGGTTTTTGACTGAGACACAAGATGGATACTGAACCGAAAGAAGTTGTTGGGCCTTTGGATGGAAGTTTGAATTTAAAAAAAACAAAGATGAACACTTAAACAAACAAGCAGTGATTTTGCGCACTCTGCAGGACAGGAGTTTTTCGTTTCACGAAGCACTTCAGCCTAAAAGTACCATATCACGCTAAGCAGCGTTTGTCGGCTCTTAAGTTCTGGGGCAAGACCAGGGGGCTTAGTTCAGACAACGCTCAGCCGAAGGCCGTGGCATTAAGTAAGTCTATTTCTGAGAACTTGACCCAAAAAATTGCCAAATGGATTGCCAAAGACTGTCGGCCGATTAAATATTGTCGAGGACAAGGGCCTCGCGGAAGTGTTACAGTTGCTTCACGCGACGCATTCTAACAAGCCACCGTCAAAGAGGCACAGTAATGACTAAAATCCACGACCCTCTACAAAACGGAAAAGAAAAAAGAAAGAAGAGGATTTGGCTGTAGCTTGACTATGTCGCCCTGACAGGAGACCACTGGACCTCTGTGAGTAAGAACAACTGGGTGTAACTGCAACATCATATCACTAAAACATGGGAAAATGAAGTCGTTTGCGCTAAACTACAATGAAAACAGAAGAGCGTTCACTTTGGCAGAAGCACTGTGCAGAGCAGTCTCTAACAGTAGCACGCAAGTGGAAATAGAAGGAAAAGTCACAACTATAGGGACCGACTATGCGCACGCAATATGATCGCTGCGGCTAGACCTTAGACTTGACATTTGAGCACATGCCTTGCATAGCTCACATCCTACAGAGAAGCATCACGGTGAGCCTCTCTGACAGCGGATTGTGCTGCATTGTCCAAGTCTCGCAAAATTGTGGGGCCACTTCAAACACAGTCCGGCAAACAACCGCGGAAGCTTCCAAGGCACAACAAGCTGCCCTTGGACAGAAGCAGGAGCGCTGGTCCAGGACGTTCCAACACGTTGGAATCGACGGTGGATATGGTCAAGCGTCTGCAACCGGCAAATTCAACGCAGCAATAAAAGCAACCTGGACCAACAGCAGGCACACAACTCATTATGCTGACACCACCAGAACTGGGAACAAGGTGCAAAGACTTGGAGACTCTTCTAGAGCCCTGTCGTAAGTTAATCCACATATTAATTATTAATAGGCCTATAGTTCGAAATAAAATGTAATTAATTAAATTGAAATTATTATGTTACCTTTTTGTAAAACTACCAACTTCTGTTGTAATAACTTATGGGTGTGGTGTGTGTGTGTGTGTGTGTGTGTGTGTGTGTGTGTGTGTGTGTGTGTGTGTGTGTGTGTGTGTGTGTGTGTGTGTGTGTGTGTGGTGTGTGTGTGTTTCATTCAACTGCAGTATGTAACTGGAGATCCTGGTGGGGAGGCCTATGTATCCTGCTCTGTTTTGTACTTGCCCTGCCCTCTTGCCACTTGCGTCGTGTAAATGGAGGTCTCTGATGAGGACCCTGCATATGTGGTGCGATTGTAAGACGGCATTCAAAGAAGACCTCAGCTCCCGCCAGAAAAGTCCAACAACGCATGGCTCAAGCTTGCAACGGCCCTGGATCCACGCTTTAAAGACTTGAGACCCCTGCCCAAGAGTGAAAGAGAAGAGGTGTGGAACCACACTGGGGAGGCCATGCTGCATGAACAATCCACCAGAAGGTCTCCACAGACTTTCTGAAGATGGGCCACCAAGAAGAAAATGAGCCTGCTCCTACAAATATGCTCAGATTTCAGATTCTGATGAGGAGGTGCAGCCTGGACAGAGGACCATACACAGGTACAGGGCAGAGCCCTGCATTAGTATGGAGACTGTCCATTGCAGTGGTGGTCTGCTCATTCAGGAGCCCATGACAAGCTGGCCCTTGCTGGCTCGCAAATATCTAGCGACTCCTGCATCCACAGTTCCATGTGAAAGACCTTTCTCAGTGCAGCCACATCGTGCACTAAAGAAACGGTCACCTTACTTTCAGAAAATGTCAACCAGTTAGTTTGCCTCAGCAACTGGCTAAAAGAAGAGATAGCCAGAGGAGACACATTTTATTGTACGAAGGTGTGTAGTTTGGTTAATTTTAAAAACAGGAAATGTTCAACCAATGTTTAACCATTCTAAACTTAGCAATGGCTAAGATACCCATAACGTTTGGGATGACGTTATCTTTAAGTTTGATTAAAAAAATAAAAATAAAAATGTTATATGCTCATAGGCATTGCAAAAGAGACTGGCACAAAACAAAAATTGAAATATTGGGTGTGGTTGTTTTAAGTTTGATTTATATTTTTCATTAATTAATAACACCATCATCTGGATTCTTTCATGAATAAAGAACAGTCTAAATGCCTTATATATCCCACCTTCCTGTCTTTTATCTCTTTCCGTTCCTACAACAATATTACGAGAAATTTCAGAAATTCGGGCCCATATTTATGAATGGTAATTTAATCGTGATTAATCGTGATTAATCACAGCTACCCTGTGATTAATCAGATTTAAAAATTTTAATCTATTGACAGCCCTAATAATATATATATATATATATATATAATATATATATATATATATATATACTC
>OLKM01002245.1:28569-51069 GCA_900291075.1 Melanogrammus aeglefinus
ATATATATATATATATATATATATATATATATATATATATATAGTATATCAAAAATGCTTTCCACATACACCATACAAGTGAAAAGCAGCTGAAAGCAGAGATTTGTCTCTGCCATCTGTCATTGTGAACTGTGCGCTGTGTTGGTACATGGAGCACAACACAGGATAAGATCCCTTTGAGATAGGTACTCCTCCTTCTCCCTTCCTCTATAAATACCCGAGATATTAGCTTTGATGAGACAGGGTGATGGATAGAGGTAAGAAGGGAGATTACCAAACAAAGAAAAGTGTTTAAGTGGATAACTGCTATAAACACAGTATAAACAGCCTTTGGAACCTCCCTCAAAGTGTTCCACGTCATTATTATATCACAGCTTCAGTCTGGAGCCGCTGAATTTCCATTTTTCTGATATTAGAAGAGATTTATTTGGTCAAAGGCTTGGTGGTTTGGTTTGTTATTACATATGAAAGGCAGAATCACTTGCTGAACAAGGACATCTAGTGGTCACTTTAACTATGGCTGGAATCATAATGGTGAAACATTCATCTACGTTACAACCACTGTGGGTACTCAGTTATTTAGTTATTTACCAGTACAACTGGAGCTAAAGCTTACATGTGGAATATGTATTGCAGTATCGATGTTTAAAATATTGATCCATTATACTTTCTATGCAATGACCCATGGACAACAAATAACAACCCTAACCCCAACCCTATGAATTCACAAAGAAAACATGAAATGTACCCTTCCCTAATCTAAAAAGGATTCCTATTCTCCATTTAAATCACAACGTCAATAAACAACAAACAAGCAAACAAAAACAGAAGGATAAAGGTACCTCATGTCTCGCTGCCTGGTTGGCGCTGGGATTATGGCGAGGGTCCACTCAACGCAGCACTTATCTCCAGCGCTGAGGGCTTACGGTCTGATTTGAAGGCGCTCTTCTCGACGACCTTTACCCTAAACTGTTTGGAGTGGAATCAAAGAAGTAGGAGAAATGATTAAGTGCTTCTAAATATAAAAGCCGTAACTATACGTCTATAACCAAGAGTAGGTGATTCACCTGGAGGAGGTTAGTCTAAGCGTCTCCTCCGTAGCCGTTGTTTTATTACAGCGATGAGATCTGTGGGTACAGAAACACTATCAGCAATGAGAATTAATTAAGAAATAAAACAAATAGAATCAAATGTTGGGTTTTGCCAAATTGTTATGGTGCGCGTCTGTGTGTATGTGTGAATGCATCAGTCTGAGACTGTGTGTGTGCGTGTGTGTCTATGTGTGTGCGGTTATGTGTGTCTGTGTGTGAGGGAGTGTGTGTGGGAGTGTGTGTTTGCGTTGCGCATGCTGATCATTTATCTTCCCGGGCCAGCTTGTTGCGTATTGTGTGAGGGAGTGTGTGTGGGAGTGTGTGTTTGCGTTGCGCATGCTGATCATTTATCTTCCCGGGCCAGCTTGTTGCGTATTGTCTCCCCCTCATTCTGCATCGTGTTAAAGTTAAACAACTCAGCCAATCTCCAGAACCCTGACAGTTAGCGAGATTAATAAATAAACTAACACATTCTAGCACTGCGCACATCCCAGATGTGGATATTTAATCGTTCTCCTCAAACAGAATTATTTCAGTTTTGCTTTAGCCAACTCCCCAGCCTCATTACTATTGCATCGGCCACCAGTGACTTTTATTCATCAGGACTGCTTTACATTATTTACAAACTGGAAACAATTGGAGGGGGGCGACAGGCGGGGTGCACTGTATTACAGGATTGGGAGACACCATTAAAGTCCAGGAGTCTGAATTATGAATGGGAACGACGTTTGGGCCGCGCACTCCCATGCCTCTGTGTGCGGACAGAGATTAAAAGAGCATTTTCCTCCTTCCTCCCTCCTCAGTGTGGATGAAGGTAAGGGAACAGAAGTAGGACAGAAGGCATGAGGCATCGGTGGACTGACTCACAGCCACAGCCGAGAGACATTAGTGGTGGAGGAACGCTTATGAAACAGGAATTAATGATTCTTTAACCAGACAGTCTCGCTGTAGGGGAGGTGGAGGGGGGGAGACAGATGGAACAAGGAGGTAGAGGGATAGATTTGTGTAGCCATGTATTCAGAGGAATGGTCCCCCCCCCCCCCCACGAGATAATATAAACCACATTGTCTAAGCTCTTGTCTCCTAATCAGACTTTAGATTAGTAAAGACTGATGGCAGGTGAGCTCACGTTTGGGTGAACTGGGCGTTTTGCTTTGTTTCGCTTCATGTTGCGGCGTAATTGGCGATTAACTGAGAACAAAAGCTATGCAAGCCCTTGTAAACGGTCAAGAGAATGTCTGTTTAGGTTTCAAATCAACACGGTGTGGACTGGCCACTTTAGAATCCCCCTTCTGAAAGCTACTTCTGTGCGCACAAAGGAGATTCTCCTCAGTAAAATATCTCCACTACGAAACAGGTAACAAGGCATACCTCTGCCCCTTCAGGTGTATGACAGAACCTCCCAGAGGTTATAGCTTATAGCTTAGCTAACCTCGGCTCAAGCCATCCTATGCTATGACAGAACCTCTGGGAGGTTCTGTCATAGCATAGGATGGGATAGCATAGGATGGCTTAACGAGGGACGTAGCGTCATAGCATTAGCCACAACACAGAGAGGCCCATAGTCACATGATCAGCAGTCAGGCAAGCTCCTATTGATTTACCTTCAAAACGACTTTCTTCCAAAAAAAAAAGAATGGTAGTTATAGATGTTTAATTAAAGTTAATGAACACATCAATACTAGACCCAGCGACTGAAAGTTAAACTATTTATTATTAACAAACCATAATAAAAGATCCATACAAAGGCAAGTCTATTGAAAACACAATTCCTCCCGCAGACTCTCTCTCCTCCGCAGCCGTTTTCTTTCTCCCCAGAAGTCCTTCGATTCATATCGGCCCTTTAAAGATATCCCCCCGGGCCTGTGTCTGAGCCAACGACAAGTGTGTGTGTTTGTATAGATTTACATCAGCGTTAGAGAGCCGGGCTTCCTCCTCTGATCTCCTCCATCAAAAGGCCAGGATTCAGAAGGGCGTGGGGACATGGAGGAGACGGACTACAAATCAGACCTTCTTTACAGTACGTTTGATATTCCACAGGCAGGGTCCGTGTTGGGAGATGAAGCCCGATCGACAGCCACTAGAACATGGCTGTGATCACTGCCCCGGGGAACTTAACCAAACACCAGATCATAATAATAACCAGCGTGTTGCCTTGTTCGATTGACGCTGTCGCTGTCCGCTGATATTGAATATAAAGTCGTGTTGGGAACTGTTAGTCAATAGGAGTGAGTCAATATTACAGGCATTGTTTAGGAAGACAATGAGCTCGCATTCAAAAGCAGGCGTAATAATCAGAGGGTTCTTACAGCAAGGAAGACGTGATATTGTAAAATGAGACACTCATCGCGTCTGGCCCAGTGTGTGTGTGTGTGTGTGTGTGTGTGTGTGTGTGTGTGTGTGTTGCGTTTGTGTGTGTGCCTCTTTGTGTGTCTGTGTGTGTCTGTATGTGTGCATGCGTTCTTGTGTGTGTCTTTGTGTGCGTCTGCGTGTGTTTATGCATGTGCGTGACTGCAGTAGGTACGGTGTTGACACTAGGAATAAAAATAAACGGTGACAATGGTCTCTGTGGGAGTGTGGCTGAGCCAATAGAAACTTCATCCAGACTCTTCTGTGTGGGGCGATGTGAGGTTATAACATTGAGTTTCCCACAATGACGAACCAAGGCATAATATCAGCACTAACAAGGGATATTGTTAGTTACTGTTGTGTTCCACATAACATAACTGTCATGTAGACATATGTTGGTATAGGCCTACTACTACTATTGCTAATAATAATTATTAAAATAATCTGCGTCATCATCGGCATAATAACAAAATCAATAATAAGCACTTCGATTTTTCGTTGACATTGACACGCCTGTCTTTTTTCATTTAACCCTTCAAGATATACAGTATAAAGGCTATTATTCTTGTTGCCGGCCTTTTGGGTCAACTGTAACACCAATCCTTGTTTCCTTGAGTCTCACAATACCACAAGAAACCTACGGAAACAGACATGGTCCCATTGTAGTCCAAGATATGTATTTCTACTGCCTTGTGTACTATGGTCTAAATGAAGGAGATATAATCTGTGTGTTGGTTTACCACCGGACCACAGTGTGAAGATAAAAGCCTGTTCTTGCTGCTGTCACGGGGCAGAGACACCAGTAAGGTAATCGATACAAACCCTGTATCTCCTGACACGTTGATCAACGTCTACCTCATACAACAGCTGTACCAAAAAACGTGCTGGCACCTCCTCAGCCAGCCGGAGAAACACAGGTAGTGTGTGAGGATACCAAGAGAGCCCAGTTGAACCTGAAGTGATTAAGGGGACGTTCAGAGACACTACTCATGTAAAGAGCCCTGGCTCGAGCAGGAGATTAAACTTCTGTAAAAATTTCCATAATTATAACCCATGAATTAACATGTCAAAGACACCCCCCAAGCTGTTCCTGTTTGATAAATCCCACTTGTTGTTTTTTCTTCTTTTTTCTAAATAAACCACACATATTTACATTTTCGATTTTACTGTCAGTCTTGTCCTTAAGGTCAGATTCATGTTTAATTTTCTGCCGTTTTAATTGAAATCGATCAATAATGTTAACCTTGTTAAAATCACTCAGTAGGCTGCCTTGCAGTTATTAACATGGCATTGACAGTCATTGAGCATTCCACACAATACACACCATGTTTCAGGGGCACGACTCCTCATATGTTTGGGAAGGGGTGGGTCGGGGGGCCAGCGTCGCTCGATGGCCCGACGGACGGTGCGCGTCGTACCACCGACCCTGCGGGTTTCATGAAAGGAGCGAGCCAGTGTAGCCGAAGCTCACACTGACGCGACGCGGCAGTCGGAGCTCATTCGGTGACGCTGAGAGACGGAAAGGGGACGAAATGTGATACAAGGTTTTAATTACCTCCCTTGATTGTGGGAGGAGCCATGGTCCCTTGGAACCATGGACATATTTAAGTGATGGTTCGGCGTTAAATTCACCTCGGGTCATTTCCACCATGACATCCAGCCAAATACCCTGTTAGAAGCATTTTTAGCGATGGCCAACACTGGTCAACATCGGGCTAAGACCGGGCTATCAGCCGAATGGCTTAGTGCTGCGCGAACGGAACGGTGTGTTTATCTCGTAAATGATTAAATTACCCCACTAATAATGTCTGGAATGTTACCAAACTTCTGCAGTAGTACACATAGGGTCTGTACTCACAAAACGAGGCATTGGAAAGTTTGTAAGTACACCAGGAGTATATATTAAAAAGAACACTTGCCTGATAGCTTCAACTTTCTGCTGCTAAAAGCTGCCGCTGCGTCGACGTCACGTCCGTGTTTCAGGAAAAGTTAGTAAACGTGTCAAAGTAAAAGTCACAAGTGTAATGAAAAAGCTAGTGAATTCAACACTCCATAGAAATGTATTGACTTTTATAAATGTATCAAGTATTTAATTATTTCAGTTGTCAATACATTTCTATGGAGTGTTGAATTCACTAGCTTTTTCATTACACTTGTGAGTTTTACTTTGACACGTTTACTAACTTTTCCTGAAACACGGACGTGACGTCGACGCAGCGGCAGCTTTTAGCAGCAGAAAGTTGAAGGGTATTTGGCTGGATGTCATGGTGGAAATGACCCTAGGTGAATTTTACGCCGAACCATCACTTTAAAGAGCTTAGAACTCGTGTTAAATAATCAAAAATAAATAAATTGTATTTATTTTTGATTACATTTTTGCATGAAAATGGACTCCTCGTTCATATGACCAGTTTCTGTAGTCCTGACTGTAGGGGTTTTCTTTGTGATAAAAGTGTGCCAAAAGACTAAATCTAATGCTAAAACAGTCGCCAAAAGCATGAGGCGTAATAGGACTTCGGCAGGCATACAGCATAACACAGTCATACAAATCACAGATTTTTAGAAGCTGAATAATGAGCGCTATGTTGGAGATTAGCGGTCGAGCCATAGCAACACTAAAGCATGGGCCACGCCCTATCTCCGAGAGCTGATGGGAATCACGTCGCTGGAGGAAGTGACACGCCGCCACCTGTTCTCATTTCATCCCGCTCTCCCCGGGCCTCTTGGATCACCGTGGAAGGGCACACTCCCAGATCTCCCCGAGGAATGGATGCAAAACTCACACTCTGCAACACTCGTCATCCACTTCCTGACGGCAGCCACCTGTTCAGGAGCTCGCCCCCCCGCCACACGGCCCCTCCTCCAGCACACACTCTGTGTGGGGGGAGATGGAGGGAGACGGAGGGATGGGGGAGGGAGACGAAGAGAGATGCAGGGAGACAAAGAGAGATGGAGGGAGGTTGAGGGAGATGAAGGGAGACAGAGGGAGGTGGAGCGGGATGGAGAGAAATGGAGGGAGAGGGAGGGAGAGGGAGGGAAACAGAGGGAGAGGGAGGGAGGGAGGTGGAGGGAGGGGGAGAACATTATTGATGTGGCAGAGGGGGCAGAGTGGAGTAAGGCAGGGTATTAAGTTGCCCCGGTGGCCGTAACCAGATGTCTGATTTCACCCCGTCTTTATTAATCTGTTCTTATCTATCTCCCGGCGTGTATACACTTTTGTCTGTAATTCAATGCACACACACGCACACTCGCTTGTGGACGCCATTTTGATCGTATTTAAAATTCCATTTGACTCGGGTTAAGCACTACGCCAATACCAGGCCCCAGTGGTATGATACCCTGAAACATGGATCTGTCTCTTAAGAGTTCCCAGTGGTATGATACCCTGAAACATGGATCTGTCTCTTAAGAGTTCCCAGTGGTATGATACCCTGAAACATGGATCTGTCTCTTAAGAGTTCCCAGTGGTATGATACCCTGAAACGTGGATCTGTCTCTTAAGAGTACCAAGTGGCAGGCTACTCGGGAACATGCAGCTAGCTTAGCAGCTTCATAAAGAGAACGACTTGATTAGAATATCTACTACTAGAGATGTTCGATACCACTTTTTGCTTCCCGATACCAATTCCGATTCCTGAACTTGAGTATCGGCCGATGAAGAGTATATACCGATACAGCACCTAGCATTGTAGTATAGGATGGATTCCGACACTGGTGGTATCGGTATTCGAACAACACTAACTACTACCAATTGGAAACCTAACCTTCCAAACGACAACCATTCAAAGCCTGAGATAACCTGGGAGCAGACGGAGCCAGGCTCTTGCCCCTCCACCGTCACCACGGAGGTCTGTAGGCCGGGGCCTGCATGGTTTGGGTTCGGGGGCTTGATGAAGATGAAGGCCATCCCTGCTCCAACCAGGCTAATTGAGGTTGAGGGACAACTAATGCATGATAAATGGGGCAAGGAGTGGGTCCCAGTGGTGCATGGCACTGCTGGCATGAGATCACAAGCGCTAATAGAGCCAGAAACTTTCGCCGGGAGTGTGAGAGACATCTGTTAGCAGCGGGGTAACCTGGAACTCCGTCGTTACCAGCTAGACCCACCAATGTTTTGCTGGCATGTCAATTTAAAGCGATATATATGTTTGCTGGGTAATTCGAGCTGTCTCCATCAGCCCTGTTTGTAGGTGACAAATGAGCGCTCCATGCAGTGCAGCAGATGGCAGGACCGAACCATCAATCTGAGACGGGGAGACGTGTGACGGATGAATTCTCCCGCATAAACAGTTTCCAACCAAGGAGCACTGGGGAGGAGATTTGCTCACGAACGAGCGCTTTGGTGTTGATATTATGGACTTTAAGAAACGCACACAGCGTCTCTGTTTATATTTGATGTAGTTTCCCGGTTAAATATCGATGGCGTTTACTCTTATCAGGGTGCGTGTATTTCTGTGTGGTGAAACGACTGGAAGCTGTGAGCAAAAGGAAAATAATACGAGAGTTCACACTGTGTGCTGAACCAGCAGCATACCGACTTTCCCTTTTTTTTTTGTCAAATGGCACGAATTAGCATGAAGGACTGAAAGCAGCAGCTTGGGTTAGACGTTCAGCGCTGGTGAAGAGAACCCTGTGAATATTACAGCAAAGTTTGCAAATAAGATGAGGTAGTGTCGCAACGTTTCATGCTACACTTTCTTAGGCAAAAATAAATAAAATATCCCCGAAAAATCTAACAAAAACTTTGCTGGAAATAAGCATTTGAAAATAGCGGGAATATAAAATCTTTCCAAAACGAAAAGCAAAACAAAGAGTGGAAGGCAGCGATAAGGTCTTTCATGATGAAGGCATCACCATATGACACGAGACCACCAGTGAGCCCCATGAATAAATCATGGCTCGCCAGGGCAGAGGGGTGTAAACAGTAGTGCATCTTCACCTCAGATGCCTGCAGAGGCCTGTCAGACACCAGCGTTAACAAGGCCTGCCTCCTCATCACGATGCAACCCATGTTCCAGCAGATCCAAGTCCAAACTTGACACCCCAGCCCCACTACCACCCCATCCCCACCCACTTACAACCCCCCCCCCCCCCCCAACTCCATATATAACACAAGAACACACTCTGTGCTTTTCCAGAGTCGACACAAATTGGAAGCACAGAAGGGGAGAGGGTAGCGTTGTTGGTAATCCCAGACCATGAGGCTGTTCTCTTGGCCAGCTGTGCAGACTCTGAAAGGACAGTAAAGTGTGCGCCGACAGAAGCCATTACTTTCTACACACTGCAGTGTGGATCAATAACTGTTGCTTTCAACAGATGGATGGCAGAGAATTACTTGTTTTTCAGTGTATAGCAAACCGTTCAATGATTCAGTTTGGACATACAGCACATAAGCGCTTGGTTGTTTGCTCCGACGGCCCACGTCAACATGGATGTATTTCACCTGCTGATCGCCAAGGGAACATCTCTCTGCTGCTAGGCTACAGTAGCCTGTTAGCAGCAGAGGTACCTGGTTATCCCCCAAAGAGGTGTCAGTAGAAGAGGTTCAGGCTAATGTAAAAGATTGGCCCATTTGCTCTTAGGTTGAGGGATGGTATCTAGCAAAAACACAATAGTTTACAGACAGGCCAATTTCCTAATGAACAATAACCAAGTGTCTCCTGCTAAACCTTGCCTTTCCCGTGTGAGGCATCGAACAGAATATGCCCTTTCGGGGGTCGATTTCATCCTTATCTTACAATACCATGATTCCATACACAATAACAATACACAGATTAATAAAATGAAAACGGATTAAGGCAATTTTTCAGAATATAGTTTATTTATAATTTATAATTGGCAGATACAAAAACTTTTTAACTGTATCCAAAATGTGCAATAAATCACGGCTGATTTTTGTTTTCAAACGAAAAAAAATACAAAAAAAGACAATCTATGTTGGGAAATTAATTGTGGACAACAAATGTAAACTGGGGTGACCGGTTAATACAGAGGAGCTAATAACTATTGACATTATGACATTTTACCGACTAAAGTTCACAAATCTGCCTCTCTCTCCCAAAACGATACCCAAAGTCACGTTTTTCCGTCTGAAGTGTCACAGTCTGTGTCTCTCTCCCAAAACGATACCCAAAGTCACGTGTCTGTGTGTCTGTGGTTGTGTGTTGTGTGTGTGTGTGTGTTCGTCGTGTACATAGATCCAAATGGTGACATTCTATTTCCACATTGTTAAATACAAGAAAGGCCATCATATCTGAAAGCAGCACAAATGTGTACAACACATTGAAATGAAATAACGTTTCTAAAAATTGTACCAAGATGATCATGAGGACAAACCATGAAAGTAAAAAAGAAAAAAAAGGTGGAGGTTTGGTGGGTGTTGGGGTGGGGGGGGGGTGTCAACAAACATAGCAGTAAACAAATACCTTCATTGCAGAGATGTTCAACCAATACCAGAGCTTGTTAAGTGCTAAACAGCTATACATTGTGGACTGAAAATGCTTCTGCACTTTCAACAAGCGTCAATCTCCAAAGTCACACGTCGAAGGCAATAACGCTTAAAGGATAACAGGCCACCCTAATCCCAGGCTGTTAGATACTTTGACATCACAGCAGGTACCCCTGTCTGGTACTCGACGGAGTCTCGCTCGTTAGAAACAGCCGGGACACGGAAATTAAAAAAACAGGACATACAATTAAAAAGTACACCGGGTTAGAAAATAAAAAGACCAACAATTCACTTTCACATTTTTAACTCGCTTTAAAGAAAACCTAAAAAATAAATGCAACAGTCTAACCTTCGATCGACATTCTTTGCTATGATGAGGCTGAGGAATGAAAAGTCCAGGGGTTAGCAGAGGGCAGGCGGTTAGTTTGATGCTGGTGCTTTACGCCGCGTTTCCCAATGATACGAGAAGAGGCAAAAGGATATTGGTTGATTGACAATTCAACCTAAATTATCCTATGATCACTACTAGTGAGTGTCCACTTCCGTCCAGAGGTTTTGGCTGTTGTGACTTTAATTTGAACGATAACTTCTGCGGGACAACTCAGGAGAGGCAAGATCCAAGTGTTTTCTTTTTTAAATGGGTCAACCTTCAAGTGCAAAAGTCTCAATGCGTTTGTACTGGTGCCGCATTACATAATCAGCGGTCGGCCACCAAGACCCTAATAGATACTGCAGCCAAACGTACACTGCTAAACCTTTTTATATGACCCCCTCCAACCCCCAACCACACACACACACACACCTCCCGATGGCAAAAAAAAAAAAAAAACAATTCTTGTACACACAATGTCCAGCTGGTTAATATAAAACAATATTCCTTTACACAGCCAATAACGCACACCTAGATCCTTCATTCCTATATATTTCAAAGCCGTTTTAAACATGCAACACCTTCCAATGTTCCTATCCAAATTACCGTGCCAACTTCACTGTGACTTTGTTTGGACATTGTCTGCACCCTCTAAAAACTAGAACTATGCACTAGGAAAAACATACCTAAAGTTGTCTGAAAGACATTACCAAATACTTTTCAAGGACACCCATGTCAACAAAAAGATGCTCCAACTTAGCGTGTCAAATTTTTTTTCCCTGTCAGAATCTCTGCATAAAGCACTTGCGTCGCATACGGTGTGCTTTCCCTTTGTTCTGAATATACAGCCCAGTAGAGAAAAATATGTGGTGTAGTGGAGCCCGGTGGGAGCGGATACGACGGGTAAGAGACACCAATCACAAAAAGATTTCAACGCCCTTGAAAACAACATGTGACAGTGAAATACAATGACTTTCATGAGGCCGACTCTGGAGTTCCGTCATGTCCCTAAACAAAAAAAGAAAAGGCATGGCCTGGCTTTCGCGAAACGCCTGCGATACGTAGGCTCACAACAGCTAGGGTTCTGTGATGTGGAGCTAGCAGGCTCAATACAAGCATCAACGGGGGGGGAGCCAGCCCTACATGTGGACTGGGTTAATTGGCTAGAGGTCCATTTTGTTTTTGGGTGCTGGATGGGTTACGTCATCCGGGGGGGGGTAAATGCTATTGTGCGCGCACATGAAACGTCCTCCTGAGCCCTCACGACATGGTCAGTCATTTAAAGATGGCGTACGAGGTGCACGTTCTTAACAATCTTGAGCCGTTACTACATGCAAGTACAAGCGTCGCAGATCATGAGAAATGGTGTTTCCCACGTCCGAGATGTGGTGCAGCGTTCGCAGCATTCCTAATGGGGAAACGCTAAACTGTTTGTCTCGTCTTTTACTTGCTCATTTTAATTAAAATTCCAAAAGCTTAATACATCAAGTCACTGCTGGTCCTCCCAAGAGCACAAGTGTAATATAAACAGCGTCATGTATCCAGTACCTTGTCTACCCTTTGCTTCAAGGTGATGGCTACATGCAGTCATACCACTCTATACCCAGTTTTTCTTTTGCCAAAAACTAAATTATTGGTTGAACCCCCTCACTGAGTAGACTGGGGCCAGCTCAGCATTTCAATGAAACCGTCCCAGATCATTTAGGCCTAAGCCTATTTCATGAAAGGTTTTTCACCAAGTCTGACGATGGCTCTTATTAAATGGACCGATAGCAGCTCGGAAACAGGTCATGAAGATATGAAGTTAGAGTTTCCATTACGTTCAAGTAGGTTACTAATAAAAGTGCATGGTACCAAAGTGTTCAGATGGTATAGCCCTTCTACTGGTGTAAATCATAATCTGGCACCCAACTGAAATGATACTAATAGTTACTAGTAACGAGATGTAGAAAGAACAAATAAAGGACATGCATTGGCTAGATCAAAGGGTTATGGATTAAGGAATAAAATACAATGTTGTATTCTCTTGGACATTGATAACAGACATACCTTTTCTAAAGCCATACATGGCTGAAGAAAAATGTAACGGCTCTTGGGGCGTGAATTTCATTTCCTTGCATTTGTCCAAGGAAGGGAAGAATATGTCAATAAGGAGCTTAATTTAAAAACAGAGATCATCTTTGGCTATTGAAGCAATTAAAACACCCTTCATGTTATCTGACGGTGTCACAGGGCAAGTGTGTCAACAGTAAGCGCAGAACAAACAAACTGTTTAAAGTGTTGATGAATCAGACAACAATGTGTCACACAAAACCATCGTCAGAACAATGTGCCAATGGTCACAACCAGTCTGCAGGGTGGGGGGCTTAAGACAACCAAAGGATATTTTAAAAGTAGGGATCCAAATTGTGGCTTCACCCTCACTTTAGTATTTCAGAATATTTACCATGCCACATAAAAAAATGTCAAATTTCATAAGTCGTTAAAATTCCAACCAACCTTTTTTCTTTGTACATGTTATCGTGTTCTAGGTGGACCGCTAGCGTCACAAGTTCCCTCATCAGAATGCTCATGGTGAATGTAATGTATGACCTGGATGGTCTCCCTGGAGGCCTCTCCGAAGTGACGCCACCGGCTGGCGGCCAATCCGAGAAAAGAAACTCAAGTGGAAACCGCGGGATGGAGGACCGGACAGCGACAGTCACCCCGACACAAATCAACGGCGACTGAAAACCAACTTCCCCAAAACAATGGTCGTCTGAAGTGTAAACCTTGTTTGAAATCTCTTAACTGAACCCAAAAAGTGCAAATTGCTACCACAATCCTGTCCTCAGTAGTGCTTCTCCTGCAGGTAATCTTTCATCTTGTTGGGTAAAGGCAGTTTCTGAATCAGGTCGATCCGGGTGTACTGTCTGATGACGAAGCGACACAGATACTGCAGCGAGCGCACTTGCATAAACCGAGACACGGGGTTGGTCAGTCTGACGGGGTAGGTGGCGGACCCAGGGAGGCGGGACCTGGAGTAGCAGAAGGCTCCGCTCTCCGAGTCCTTGATGGAGTAGTCGATGAGGTCCACGATGGACGTGTGGCCCTCGACGTCGGGCTGCTCGTAGAAGCTGAAGCGCCCGTTGGAGTGCTCGATGCGGGTGTGGAGGGTCTTCCCCTGCGAGCGGAAGCTCAGGCTGAGCAGGTAGCGGTCGTCCGAGCTGTCCCGCACCAGGAACGAGCCGTCCAGCAGGTTGATCAGCTTCTCCTCGGCCTCCCAGCGGGTGATGGGGCCCCAGTACCAGCCCTGCCGAGCCAGCTTCTTCAGCTCCTCCGTGAGACTGGTCACCACCATGGGTCCGCTGGCCTGCACCGAGTCGTACACCCGGCTGACCCCGGGGGCCGAGTGCGGGTCGAAGTTCAGGTGGTGCCTCACCCGCTCGGCCACACGGCTGTCCGTCGAGCTGAACCCTGAAAAAGTCCGGGGGAGCTCCCGGTGGCTGAGCGGAGAGAGGGGCGGCGGGACCTCCGGCGCCGAGCCCTCCAGCATCACGCCGGCGGAGCCCACCAGCAGGCCGTTGACGGAGGGCTCCATGTAGAGCTCCGGGGGCAGGCCGCCCACCAGGTCCAGGTCCTCCTGGACGTGGTCCGGCAGAAGGAGCCCGTCCTCCGCCTCCGTGGCCACCTCCATGGGGGAGGAGTGGTCCAGGCAACACGAGTGAGGCCCCTCGGGGTACATTCCCTCATCTAAAGGCAAGGTGTACTGGATGTAGTCCTGGGGCATCAGCCCCAGGACTACAGGCACGTCATGTTCAATGTTCAGGTGCAGCGCCCCGTTCTGCGCCTGCTGCTGCAGGCTTTTGAAGGACTCCGCCCGCTCCTGGAAGAAGCCCTCGGTCTGGAAGTCGTGGAACTCCTTGCGGACGCCGTTGAGGCTGGGACTGGGGGTCGGGGAGTGGACCATGGCTTTCACCTTCACCTCCATCTTGATGCAGGCCTCGTCTGCGGCGACGGAGCGGATTGGCCACGGCGACGGGCTGTAGTGGTGGCTCCGCAGCGACGAGGACCTCAGCGGACGCTGGGCCTTCACCTCGTTGAAGCTGATGGGCACCGAGGCGGACGAGAAGGTGTCGTCGTCCTCCACGGAGCCCACGGCCGACGAGCCGCCCTTCACCTTGGCCTTCTGCTTGGTGGACAGCCGCCTCTTCAGCGAGCCCATCAGACTCTCGCTCTTGGCCCGACCCTTGTTCTGACCGCCCTTGTCCTCGTCGTTGCCGAGGTCACAGCCGGCGAGGTCTTTGGTATAACAGCCCCCAAAGAGGGAGTCCTCCTTGGAATAGTCAGTGGCCATGGAGGGCTGCTGTAGCATGACAAAGTCGGCCTCCTCTTTGCCCTTTATGTTCAGGGACTTTCGGATGGTCTTAAGGCTTATCTTCTTCATCCTGGCAGGCCGTCTCGAGTGGCAGCATGGGGGGGGATGGCTCCCCGGGTATCCTGAAGAATGCGCTATCCACAGTGTCCTCCCATCAGGCCACACAGAACTAGTCATGCATATAATAGAGTGGCCATACCCTGTAGTCGAAGAAACACACGGATTGGTGATTAAATTACAAGATAAATATTCTAAAGCACATGTTGGCAGACAATAACATTAAACGATTAACATTGGTAACAGTACGACCCACATGAACACATTGACAACATCTGACGCAATACAAAATGAAACCAACAGCAGTGTTCATAATCAAAGCATAAAGTGCAAATACTTATTGTATTCACAAAAGGCATGTTACACATTTTGTGCTACAAAACTGACTTTCATGTGTACTGATCAAACGTGTTAATAATTTGCAGCCAAAACCAAAGACGACGGTTGTAACCCAGCTGTAATCTGATTACTCACCATTATGTGCCTGCAAATGGGTGACTCAGTTGGATGGGCCAGGTTCCACTTCCACCAATTCACCTCTGATGCTAGAAGTGAAAATGAGCAATACGGAGTAAAACACCCAAGTTATCCAGGGAAACGTCAGTGACAACTACATGCCCATTCGGGGGTCTGATTAGATATGTCAGACTCATTGATTCTAAACCACGGTGTTTGAACCCGCACTGTTGTGGCAATAGCCTACAGGCCTATGGGTACAAGACAGGACACTGGATATAGTCCGCCAACTGGACTCGTTTTTAGTTTACAGAACAAGCATTTATATTGACAGTGACATGAGAGCACATGTGGAAACAATCGCCCAGGTCCTGACTGCCAAACCCCTCTGTAGTCACCTCATCTTAACCACTTCATCAACTCAGTGCTAACAGAGCAGCTACCACTTCGTTGTTGATGTCACCCATCTCTCCACACTGGATTTACCCAAACAGCAGAACCCAGACCGTGTCTTACCCTAGACGTGAGGTGTCGCCATGTCCCGTCAGGTCAGACGATCAGGTGTGCCAGCGAAACTCGATGTGTCTACAGAAAACGTCTTTTAAAAGCTCGACCGCCAGACGGTTTTGTGTTAGCTTAGCTACCTAGCCGTTAGCAGGCTACGCAACCAGCTAGCATCGTGTGGGTTAGCTTTGGAGAACATACTTGTTGTGCGGTCGGACAGTCGCCCTCACCGACGGTTAACGGCCGTCCCCCCCCTGCGGTTGGTATCCCTTTACGCATATAAACATGTATATATCAATGCCAAGAGCCATCGAAGGGGAGACAGCGGGCGGTATCCTGGTATTGGGAGCTAATACAATCTAGCCTCACGGCCTCTCGCTTTCTTCCTTTGTTGCCTGTTGAATTGTGGGAGAGCAGATCCACCCTCAGCCAATCAGAGCCCGGCATGGGGAATACATCCCAAGCAGGCCAGCTTGCATGTTGTTACTCACAAACCATTGGTGATCTCTATATACCATTGAATAATGTAAATCCTGTTTTTTGAGTGGTACTTGTAAACGTGTTGTATAAATCAATTATTGTAAGAAGGGAACCCTTGATTTAATTTGCTTTGACAGTTCACTTTGAAGTGACACCTGAGGCCCAGGTGTGTTGTATGTTGAACGTAATCAGACAGGCACAGTGGGAAATCATTTAGAAGAGATTCTTCTGCAGGTGCGTAAACAGGCACTTACAGAAGAGGGGACTAAGTGTTGCTAAGCACCTTCTTTCAGATGCCCTTGCTGCCCTTTTTTTCCAAGGCAATTATTTTGTTTCTCAAAGATTTTCTTTTTGGAAACACATGGCCTTAATGAGTATTCTGTATACCAACTTCAACACAATAACAATGAGTCATGATAAGATGATAGGTTTCTCTTATTTATGTAGTTCACGAAAGTCAATAGTAACAGTTCATATTCTATAATGTGTCTTGTTGTGTTAACATTCTTTGAATGCATTGCAAATACGTGAATGTACCACAATTTAAACACAATTTTCTCCACTAGTCAAAGGTAACAGACGCGCTCAAGGTATTTTGATATATGGCTTGTTAAATCCAGATTTAATAATTGTAATACTTGAAATAAAAACAGAATTTCAACAGTGAGCATCTGTTTAGACCAAGGCATGTAAATAAAGTATTAATCTCATCCATCTTTCACATTAGGCCCATAATGCTATCCGTACGACAATAACAAATGGTTACACTCTAAACATTAAGAAATAAAGAAACTATTATTTAATTGTAAACATTTACAACAAACCCTTACATATTAGTTTACAGATTATTTCTAAATGCCTGCCATTGTTTAGCAATGATGCAAAAATATGTTTCCAATCTGTATTCCAGAATATATTAGCATAGGATTTTTCGAAACAACTATTTGAGATAGTAGCCAAAACTTGTACTTTGAAGTGATACATTGGTTACCTAATTAGTGTCAGTATTGTTTTAAAGTAAATTGTGTTTACCACTTCCAGGCAGGCTAATTTGGACCATGCACCCACCATTACATTGTTTTTTCCACACTGTCAAGTGCATGGCATGCCTCTCCCCAACCTATTAGGGTGGCTGTGCAGACAGGCTCTATGCAAAGACTCTAATTACCAGGCCCTATTAGGGTTCATCAGGCTGCCTTAACTTGATGTGTCGGCGCTGAATGGGGGGGGGGGCACAGTGGAGTGGTGATATTATTATTCTTTTCGTAGATAGCACAACGCAGGGACGATGGAAGAAAGGGGTGGAATGTTTCTACAAGCTAAATTAGACCTGACAAATAAACTTTAGGCTGTTTGATATTTGCTTTGTGAGACAGTTAAATTAAACATTGAGACGGGGGATTAACGAGGTGGTTTTCTTTTATGACAGGGTAAATAGATCAAGCATTGACTAATAATAAGTACTAAGATTTACATGAAACAATATTTGCCCATAACGTAAGAGACAAGGATTACCGCAAGCAATTCCTTCAGATGGTTAGACCATACAAAACTCTGTTCATGTGTTTGCTTTGATTCTTTGCTTTCTGTAGTTGAATGGGCGATGCGATAACATAAAGTGAATATGGAAGGATCCTGCGATGCAGCAAGCTGTGCTACTTAATGAACAGCTCATGTGGGGCGGCACCTCGTGGTTCACCTTCGTTTCTGATGCAGAGCTCCTAAACGACTTGCTCAATATGCATGTGTGATGCTGTGGGCTTGACTCCGCTCCTCTGACTTGACTCTTGGTGCTGAAGGGGAGATTGTCTGGAGCCCCCAGGTGCCCCCCTCCCCCCTCGCCCCCCTCATATCCTCAACACTTGCAGTGGAGCGGAAGACGTGTACAGCAGGCATGTCAAACGGTGACAGGGCTGGTGGGACCACTTGGACTCTTCGGTTTCAGGCATCACTGTGGAATAACATAGCAAGGCACTTGAGCCACAAAACGCACTCCGAGAGAAGTGCATGCAACAGATACGCTCAAATCCCACAGTACAGTTTCAATCCTGATACTATGACGGTACAGAACTTCCAGGATGTGTTGTAACCTCTTTTTTATGCTCTGTCTATCCATGTTTTCTCCACTCAGTAGCCACAGAGATCCTACAATCTGCAATATTTACAATTGTCTTTCACACATGCATCATGCCATGGAGGAGGGGGTCATAGAATGAAGTATGAATACACATGTGTGACTTAATATAGCATATAAATGTCATATTTACCAAGGGTCCAACAATGGTCATTTGTTATCCACCCTTTATTTCCAATTAATAATTCTGATGGTAACTCTTTGTAACCGTTGGCATATGGGGTGCTATATTTTGTTAAATTATAATGACATGACTAATTGATTGATTTGATCTTGTTTAATCCTTGGTGGGGCGTGCCAAGGGGAAAAAGAAAAACAACATCCCTTTGTGTTTATCTTGTGCTTCCCAAGTCGATTGGTTTTTATTTAGCATTTTCCCCAATTTTCCCCCAATTCCATACAGACAACAAGTCTATACATTTACTTCATCATTTTGTTCATTGTACTTACTGAAGTGTCAGTTTGAGGTTGGGTGTATAATGTTATATTGATATTTTGGTCTTTGTGTTTTTCCCTTTTAACATTTTTAAGGGAAAAGTCAATAGCACACAAAGTCAAGAAAATATATAATATATGTTTTAAAGTTTACACTGTGCTTACACAATGTTAAGCTGTATGGTCTATTCATATATACTATAAATACCATAGAGTAAACAACACTTGTAAATATCAGATTTAACCTCCTGTGTAATGTTGACCATGGTGTCCTTCAGAGGACTTGGGTTTTTCTTGAACACCCCCGTGTGTTTCTTGAACACCCCCGTGTGTTTCTTGAACACCCCCGTGTGTTTCTTGAACACCCCCTTTGTTTCCAACCAGGAAGTCAAGGGACGCCGCTCTGGCGCGTACGTTGAATACAAACCCGGGTAAACGCTGCTGATGTGACACTGACAGAAGTTTAGCATCATGCTGAAGTTGCCCCACTCGTAACCTTAGTGTCGTTGCTTATATATTTTTATAACCATCGCCACAATAATAAACTGGATATGGATCTTTCTCATCTTGTAAAGAAAATAGGTACGAAACGCACGATAAAGTTCGGTGGTCAGCATCTGCGCCGTTAACTAAAGTGGTCGCAGGATTGTAATTCTTACGAACTACACTATTCATTGTCTTTAAGTGTTGTAACGGCTCTCCAAAAATACCATGAAACAATTAACAACAGTATTGCCTTTTTAATCGTAGTCTACGGTTGATATAACACGAACGGTGATACGCGTAACGTTACGTTAGCTACCGTACTGTAACGTTATGTAACGGTACCGTAACGTTACAGTAAAACAAAGTGTAAAGGTTCCACAAATGAAAACTCTTACAGGTGCTTCTAATAAAGTTTGTAATATGTAACCCTTATCCATTATTCAACTGATCCTTTTCCCTTTCAAAGGTCACTCCCTTAAGGAGATACGGGTCCGGGCCATGAAGAGCATCCTCTCCAAGCTGGAACACTCCCTGCTGTCGCTGTCCGACCTGGTCCAGGAGAGGATGCTGTTCGTGGTGCTCCTGGAGTGGTTCAACTTCCCAGAGGTCCCGATGCAGGATGAGGTCCTTGAACTGCTCTCTACGTTATCCAAGGTACGGATGAGTATGCAAGCCGATGGCATCGTACATATCATACCATGAGGCAAGGTTAGAAAGAGATTAATAATAACCATAATAATGTAAGTGGACTTTTCCAAAGATTTTGAGAGTTGGTTAATGCAGATAGCTGAATCATACAATATACGTATGTATTAGAGGGTATTTGCAGTGCTGGACCAAATTCTGAAATAGTTGATCTATTTTTGCCGTGATTTGAATTCCGGACGGTTGGCGGTAACTGTCATCCTCCTCACGTAGCATCCGAGCGCAGCCCAGATGCTGAGAGATGTTGGGGCGGTGGAGTTCCTTACCCAGCTGTCTCCTAACGTGGAGCCCCGGCTGCGAGCTGTCATCGATGGCACCTTGGACCAGCTGTTCCATCTACCGGATCTACTCCCAAGTTATACCAACGTACCCCCCCACTCCAGCGGACACGGCGCCGACACCCCCACAGGTAGACCCCCGAGTCAGAGCTGAGGCATTCTGTTCTTCTTACTATCCACAATGAGAGAATATCAGACTAACATCTGATAGATGAGTGTGTATGTGTGTGTGTCTACTGTAGTGTGTGTGTATGTGTGTGTGTGTGTGTGTGTGTGTGTGTGTGTGTGTGTGTGTGTGGGAAGTGGCCCATTTCTGTGGGGATTCGGGAAACTTTGAGAACTGTTTGTTCTGTTCTTCAGTGCTACCTAAAGACGATTCGGCCAAAATCGGTTATTTCCAGAAGAGTAGGCCAGGCCAAACAGACGCCCCACCTCATAGGATAGCAGGTATTTTAAACACATACATCGAGTTGTATGTTGACATTAACTTGCAGTGTGTTTTCTTGTGTTTTTAATTGCATGTTTTTGTTTGTTTTCAGTGTGTGAGTCTGTGAAATGCCTGAAGTTTTCTATGTTCCCGTGGTTGCCCTTGACTACCACTGACAGACACATACTTTCATCCAATGAAAGGTGGGCGAACTTTTAAAAAATAAATAAAGGGATCCAGTTTATTTTTACTTCCATCCATTTTCCAAAGCTAACTGATCCCCTTTGTCATTGTTACGTTTGACCCAGTTCTCTGAGGAGCAGCGATCCCATCCTGGTACGGACCACTTGTCAACTCTTGCGCGATGTCATCATGCAGGACTTCCCTGCTGAGATCTTCCTGCAAAGACCCAGTATTGTGCAGGTAGGACTCCTGCCCCAATTAATCACACACAATGCATGCACACACATTTTTGAATGTTATTTTGCTAAGAAGCTTTTGACTGCTTATTTTTTTTTAAAGAAAACGCTCTTTAACAATATTCACAAAATAATGTAACACTCAGTTATTTCTACATAGCAATCACGGGTAGATAATTGCAATGGTTGAGTTTGTGTCAACATTGGAGATTTTTTCAGGGCGACTCCGCTACACTCTACAAGGTGTAGAGAGTTGCTAGATTTCCCAGTTTAGAGCTGGAGCGCATGGGGGAAGAGCGTGACATACCAGCTCTGATGTCTGCGGCCATATGGCCCAAAAAAACAGTTTTGTAAAGGATCCATTGCATTATATTAGCTGTAAGTTCAATGGCAAAATGTTTTATCATGCTTTCATCTCGCATGCAGAAGAGTATGGATAATCCAGGCCCGATATTAGACCATTTGATAAGAGCAAATGCCAGATTTCCTACGAGAATCCTGCAAGCTCAACATTCAATATTTTCTCACCACACTGTCTTCAGGGTCAGCCCATCTCGAGCTGTCAAGACTCCCTGGTCTGCAATAGAGAGCGGGGGGGACGGGGGGACGGGGGAGTTACCTTTAAAGCGTACGGGGTGTACTCTGTGTGGCGCTCTCCTCTCTGCAGATAGGCAGAAGGGAGAGCGCTGGGGTTTTGTGGGGTGTGAGGCTTCACACTGTCAGCGTAAACGACACTCTTTTCTCCCTGACCTTTCTGAATATCACAGTGGTAATTAACCCGGCTGCTCAGGCCTTAGTGAGCCCCGAGTGGCTAGCCCTCGCTGGCCCTCACCTTTTAGGCTTTAATGACCCTTCTGCCTTTTATTGGCCTAATGAAGAGGTGGCCGCCGTATTGTTCGCTTGTTGCGTTGGCTCTCCCAAACCCGTGGAAGCAGACTTATCGTACCACTCGTTTTACAAAGTAGGAGTCGGCTAGTGCTGCTTCAGAGACCGTAAGAAATATGGCGAGTAAATTGTGTTTGACCGGCCGTGATCTCCGCCCACCACGGTGACGTCTGTCTCCGCTGTCTGTGCGCTTCTGTCTGAGCCCTTTATTTCACCAGTGGATACAAGGGAAGGGAATACAACCAGTACACATTAACGGGTCGGGTGATTAATTAACACGGGTCAAATGTTGTTGTTGTTGTTGTTGTCTTGCATCTAAGAGTTGTTTTTGGGGAATGGTTAACCCTATGTTTGAAGCAAGCCGTCATTCGCCCCCGGTCCATCCATAAACACATACAAATAAAACCCTGAGTTATTCCCAGGTGTGTGAACCTGGGTGACTCGCCGCCTTCCATAGATGGAGCTATTTAGATTAATTAAAGCAGTGGCGTTTGCGACGCATGGCATCATTACCGACGAGAGGACAGGGGGGTTGGAACTTGAGGATGTATCGCTCTTCCGATAATTCAATTCCTGCCCTTTCCCTGGATGGGCCTAATCACGGCTTCTCCATCACTGC
>OLKM01002245.1:56069-63569 GCA_900291075.1 Melanogrammus aeglefinus
AGCCAGACGCCTCTCGCCCACCGAGCGCTGGCAGCATATGGGCCGGGGCTTTGAGGCAGAGCGGCTCGGTGTGAGGCAGCTGAATGGATCGCAGTCACACTACAAACCCTGCGTCTTTTATTGTCACGGCCTACGGAGGTGTTTTTCTCCCCCCCCCTCCGCCACCCCCATTGTCCTGCGTGTTATGCGCACCGTATGCCGCGCGGCCCCCCGGTTGGGCTCCACCTTGAAGCCTGATTGGGTTAGAGTCTCCGCCGTTTATTTATGCGCACGCCGTCCACGTGTGGGTTGTCGTTTCTCTCTTCGTTGTTGTCGTGTTGTTCGTTTTTGTTTTTGCGTTGTGTTTTTTTTTTTTCTCGCCGCGCCAGGTTCGCCTTGTGTGATGTTCTCCGGTTGCTCACGCGTTACGTTTCCCCCGGAACTGGGACTTATATCCTCGTCAAACCCTGGGCCCCCACGGCCCTCGGGGCTGTTTGAAACACGCCCCGAGCCTCTCCGCCCGAGAACTGTTTTGTCATCTTTATATGGAGATGAGCTGTGTGTTGTGTTTGGACCTGTGTGTGTGTGTGTGTGTGTGTGTGTGTGTGTGTGTGTGTGTGTGTGTGTGTGTGTGTGTGTGTGTGTGTGTGTGTGTGTGTGTGTGTGTGTGTGTGTGTGTGTGTGTGTGTGTGTGTGTGTGTGTGTGTGTGTGTGTGTGTGTCTTTCCTATGGGGAGCCATGTTCCTCACAACGAAAGACGCTTCTCAGGACATTTACTGCCCCCTACTGGCGGCTTTGATATTTAGTTCCCATTCTTTTTTTTTTGTTTTTTTTATTTCTTTTCTGCTGCCGGAACGAAGTTGCTCTGAATAGATTGTTCCAATTTATTCATACTGGGATATTGAGGTGTGTGTGTTTGTTTGTGCGTTTCTGTGTGTGTGCGTCTGTGTGGATCTATATCTCATCCCAAAATAACTTTGGAATGTGATTATATGCGGCTCCCTAACCCATGCAACTAACGATTGTTTCTGGATCCCAGCCAGTCGTAGCGCCGCTAACCATGTTTGTGTCTGGTTCAATGTCTGTATGTGAGCGAGTTTGAACATGTGTGTGTGTGTGTGTGTGTGTGTGTGTGGTGTGTGTGTGTGTCTGTGTGTGTCTGTGTGTGTCAGCGTGTGTGTCTGTGTGTGTGTGTGTGTGTGTGTGTGTGTGTGTGTGTGTGTGTGTGTGTGTGTCTGTGTGTGTGTGTGTGTGTGTCTGTGTGTGTGTCTGTGTGTGTGTGTGTGTGTGTGTTGTGTGTGTGTGTGTGTGTGTGTGTGTGTCGCTGTCTGTGTGTGTGGGTATGTGCGTGTCTGTGTGTGTCGCTGTCTGTGTGTGTGTGTGTGTGTGTTTCCGACTGCATTGCCGTGGTGTCTTATATGCCACTCTCTGCTGCAGTGTTTCATGTTTGTTTTCTGGTTTAGCTTTTCGGGGGATTCTCTGTCTGTACCTGTGTGTGTGTGTGTGTGTGTGTGTGTGTGTGTGTGCGGGAGGTATACTCATTGGTCTGCGTGTCTCTCCTCGTCTGTCCGTCCCGCAGCGAGAGAAGCTGCAGAGCTGCTTGGAGCTCCTGGGGGACACAGTGAGCTACCATCATCAGGGCTGTCAGGGTGGCCCCGGGGGGGCCCCCGGCACGCTGGTCCACCACACGATGGCCTACACCGCCAGCGCCATCCTCACCGTCAGACTGCTGCAGGCCGTCCTGCCCCCCGAGAAGGTGTGTGTGAGTGTGTGGCGTAGACTGGGTGCCCCCAGCCGCCGCTCTGCTGGCGATATGAATCCGCCCTGCGGAGGGGTCCGGGGAGGACCAATACGTTTCTTTCTGCATCCAATACATTTCTGCGTGAGCCAATCACCAAGCTGGCTTCCCCCCCTGGCGCCCTATTGGCTGGTTTAACTACATGACGACAAGGAAGCGACGGCAAGCAGCCAACGGCGTACAGAGTCAGTTGAACTAGGGCCCGGGACAGGACGGCAGCCCCCCCAGACCAAGACCAATCGACGAAGGAGCTCGGTCTGGGGATAGCCAGGCTGTGTGTGTGTCTGTGTGTGTGTGTGTGTGTGTGTGTGTGGTGTGTGTTGCGTGTGTGTGTGTGTGCGTGCGTGTGTGCGTGTGCGCGTGCGTGTTATTTTCCTTGGGGGGTGGGGGGGGTGTATGTTTTCGGTGGACACGTGCGGCCTGTTGCTGTGAACAAACTGTCTGTGTGAGCCGAGACAGCCGGTAACCAGCGCCGCCGTTGCTTATTAAAATGTCGCGCTTCGTGCACCTTTGATTGAAAGGCGAGATGGGTTTCCTGAACCAATCACGGGGGAAGACGCCCTGATCGGGTCGGAAATGAGCCGTGAGCGATGTGAAATCAGAACCGGCTCCCCCAGAGACAGCCGCAGTCCGATGGAGACGGGCATCCTCACAGGGTATCTTTCACACACCCAAACCCTGTGGGACGGTACCCCACCAGTTTAAACTGGACTCAGCGCGGCATGGAGCAGTCACGCTCCACCGCTCATCCCCCTCTCCTAACCCCTTCACGGCGTGCGTTCCCCAGGCCGGCGAACACCTCCCGGAGCGCGCGGCGGCCGCCGTCCTCACGCTGGCCCTGGACCCCGCCCTCGGCGGCGCCTTCCCGGGCGTGCAGGAGGCGGCGGTCGCCTACCTGGAGCAGGTGGACCCGGACGGCCACGCCCTCCAGCGGCGGGTGGCCCGCGCGGCGCTCTGGATGGAGTCCACCTGCGGCTTCCTGAAGGAGTCCCAGGACCAGGTAACGCGTGCGGCGCCCCGCCAGCCCCTGACCCAACGGGGGACCCCCCGAGGTTGAAGCCGTCTCAGGACTGTGATGCACCACGTCACATCCAGGGGGACCGGGGGGTCGGCCGGTCACCGGAGGGTCGCTGGTGTCGGGGTGTCCCTGAGCGAGACGCCCCACCCTGACTGCTTCTGACTGGCCGGCTGTCGCCCTGCGTGGCTGACTGCGCCGTTGGTGTGTGAATAAGGGGGTCCGCGCATCCTTAAAAAGTCTTAAAAAGTCTTAAATTCATGTTTCTAAATTTAAGGCCTTGAAAAGTCTAAAATTCGTTACAAATGTCATATGCTGGTCTTAAATACTTTAACTCAAAGTCTTAAATTTGTCGGGGCAGGACTATTTTTTTCTTTTTCTCGTGGGTCTTTTCAGGAAGGACATGTCGAGAGGCTTCTTTCTTGCTAGCTGCATATATAAACGATTATCTAGTCTGTTAGCTCGTCTGCGACAATGGGTCGGTGAATGAGTCTCATTCAGTGACGCCCATGCTATGCTTGGGTTATAATACAACGGGATCCCCCCCCCACCATCGTGTGTTTTAGGTCTTAAATTTCATTCAAGTTGGTATTAAAAAGGTCGTAAAAAGTCTTTAATTTGACTTGCTGAAACCTGCAGATACCCTGGTGAATGAATGAGTGAACGTGAGCCAATAATTGTACTGCGCTTTGAGTGGACAGCGCGACGGACATCTGTGTTTTATGCACAGCGGTTCTTTTCATGCACTATGTCCGTGCGTGTTGGGATAACCCGTCTGGTTATTCCACGCAGCGAGACGCGGCTGCAGGATCCGCCCCCCTCCCACCCAGCACGTGTTTTACCAGCCCATGCATATTAATGCAGGCAGACCACCGCTGGAGGGTTAGGAGTGCAGGGTTGCCGTTTTAGCCCCCCCCCCATCTCAGCAGCAGCCGGGGGTCCATCGCCTTGGCTCAGCGCCCACGGCGGCAAGGAGCTTGAACCCGCAGCCACCCTGTGGTCCGGTTAAGACCGTGTGTCCTCCCCGCCCGCCCGCCCAATAACCGGCCATTTATTTCATCCTTACCCCCACAACCCCCACCACCGCAGGGCGATAAGAACTGGCTGGAGTTATTGGAGCTGGCGGAGCACTCCATCGACGGCCTGCCCTACCACCAGCACCTGTCCGTCATCAAGGAGTGCGTCCAGGCCTGCGCCTACCTGTAAGAGACACACGCGCACTCGGGTTGCCTATCGTTTGGGTTTTGTCCGGTACCACTTCCTACGCGGTACTTTTTAAACGGTTGCGGTGCTAAAACGGTTCTCGAAACCGGTACTTCAAAAAACGAAACACGGCACGGGCAAACACGCACACGTTGCATGCATGCACAACTTGTTATGAGTTTCAGATTAAGCAGAAAGTCAGCGGACACTGAGTTGAGGTCGAGGACACGTTGTCACACTCGCTGTTGAATGGCGACGGTGTTTGCTAGCCTACTTGATATGCAAGATTTACCGTTGGCATTCAATTTCTCGACTTACCCGAAGAGGAAAGGCTGCTGTGAGTGCTGTGACTGATAAATGTTTTTTTAAAAATAAAAAGTAAGAATAATTACTCTCTGATAGCAGGCCGGCACGCAGCTATGCTGCTCGCGTTTACAATTGTGTGCACGGCGCAACATTACTGCCAAAGTCATATTAAGTAATATAACACGGGAGTCACCAACATGGTTTTGAACCGCTCAGTAACGCGCGCGTATTAAAAAGAAAGATTGAAAAAGAAATGAAAGTATTTGAAGCGAATAACTTTGAGTTGGTTTGTTACTTTGAAATCACATACACACGCACGCACGCACACACGCTCATTCATTCATTCATTGAAGCACGCTCCCACTACAACGGGCCGATCTTCAATCAAAACGACATCAAGTAAGTGATGCCGCAGCGCGTTGACAGGTCCGTCCCGAGGGGCCATAGGCTTTATGGTTTATATGTTTGAATGCCGAGACACACTCTTTTACCCTCTCTCTCCTTCTCCTCCTCCCTCTCCTCTCCTCCTCCCTCCCTCTCCTCCTCCCTCTCCTCTTCCCTCCCTCTCCTCCCTCACCTCTCCCCCTCCTTCCCTCCCTCCCTCCTCCTCCCTCTCCTCCTCCCTCCCTCTCCTCCTTCTCTTCCTCCCTCTCCTCTTCCCTCCCTCTCCTCCCTCACCTCTCCCCCTCCTTCTCCTCCTCCCTCCCTCTCCTCCTTCTCTCCTCCCTCTCCTCTCCCTCCCTCACCTCTCCTCCCTCTCCCTTCTCCCTCCTCCCTCCCTCTCCTCCTCCTCCCTCCCTCTCTCCCTCCCTCCCTCCCTCCCCCCTCCCTCTCCAGGTGTGGCGTGGACCAGTCCAGCCCACTGCTGCGGTCAGAGAGCCAGAGGCTGCTGCTGAAGCTGCTGTCTCATCCCTTACAGGCTGTCAAGGCGGAGGCCTACGCCTGCGTGCTGCACCTGGTCAAGGTCAGGGCCGCTCCGTCCTCCTGGAGATCACTCACTGATTCATGGTCGTTGATGGACAAACACACGCGCGCACGCAAGGACGCACGCACACTCGCACAACACTCCTGGCACATTCCTCATTTAAGCAGGATATGATTCAGAGAAGAAGTAAACAAAAATATAGTTAGTAGTCAATTATAAAAAAGAAGAAGACATTCTTGTATATATAATGTTATTTTGTGTATATCAAAACGTTCCTTCGCACCGATCTTTTTGTTATGCCTCTTTTGATGCACTAATGAACAAAAGCGCCTGGTGCCCTAAAACCTGCACGCCAAGCGTTAGTGTTCAGATTCAGCGTTATAACGAGGTGGGGATGCGTCGAGGAATCGCTTTCCGGTGTGACCGCTCACGGTTCATAATTGGCATGTCTCCATGCTCAAGAATATAACATTATTACCTGAATTTCCCTCGGGATAAATAAAGTATCTATCTAGAATAACGCGGCTCATATTTGCCGTCGCGCTATTAGCCAATCCGTTCATGTCGTCATGCGAAAACGTAACCGCTCAATAATTGGAGGTCGTCCAAAATAGCATCGAGAGAAAACCTGATTAACGCAAGCGGAGCAAAGAGGGCACCTGCTGGCGTCTTCAACGGGGTGTTCTGGGGGCTGGCTGGGAGGGCGTCTTATCAAAAGAGAAATGAACAATGGGCTGTCAGTGTGACGGTGTCAAGTCGCCGTGTTGCAGGAGTGACTCTGTCACCTGTTCCCGTCCGCCGTCCTCTCCAGGAGTGCCTCGGGATCCAGAACGCGTCGCGGCCGCAGTGCAACGGGGTCCACTTCCTGCTACACCACAAAGTCCTGTACGAGATCAGCGCCTTCGGCCTACAGGACTCTGCAGAGAAGGTGTGTGTGTGTGTGTGTGTGTGTGTGTGTGTGTGTGTGTGTGTGTGTGTGTGTGTGTGTGTGTGTGTGTGTGTGTGTGTGTGTGTGTGTGTGTGTGTGTGTGTGTGTGTGTGTGTGTGTGTGACGTACAGGGTATGGCTGTGTTTGCAGTGTTCAGCCTCTGCCTACTTATTCTGTAGTCAATCCTTTAGTTCAAAACTTGTGACGTAGGGATGGACAGACAGCCAATCAGAACGATCCATTCCATGTGACCCCGCCTCCCGTACTCGTCACTCAAAAGGCTCTCATGAACGTTGGAGTTGGCCGTCCCCTCAACGTTCAAGGCCGCTGGGAGCACGAGCAGTTCAACACAAACAACGATATTATTTCATGAACACGCGTTTCAGAACCTGGTTCTCAGTCGTTGAATCGGTTGTGACGGCCTCCTCAACTCTTTTATTCACACCTTGTTGCATCGGAAGTGTGCGGTTAAGGACACGGAGCAGATACCCCACCTCCTCAGACACGCTCTCGTCACTTAACCTTTAAACAGCCCCCCCACGGCCCCCTTTATTTTATAAAGCCAACGGCTCGCACTAAATCCCCACTCGGTGAAGTCTGGCGGATATTTACTGCCCTGACGATCCGTCTCCCCGTTTAATACCCGTCCTAAAGCCAGAGGAGCCCTCATAAAGCACCCCTCTGCGCGGCCCGTCCCCGCTCAGCCGTTCCGTCTGGTCCACAGGTGAACTCGGCCGCCGCCGGCGTCCTGCTCTACCTCCTCAAAGGGCGATGGATGATGACGGCCTCCACCTGGGACACCTTCAACGCCTCCCTCCACCCGGTCGTACCCATTCTGCAGGTGAGCTCGCCTTCTCCCGAACCCCCCCGTCGGTGGACCGCCAGGCGTGGGGTGCCTTCAATGAGTTAGGGGGGGCGGGGGGGGGTGGACAGAGGGCTCCATTACAGCTGTTAGTGGAGTAGAAGAACACCACTAGTGTCGCTGACAATGTTCTGGTTTTTTTTTTGCCCACTCGACGCGAGCGTGATCAAAAGGTACATTTTTATCAATCGCGCGCCGCACAAAGGCTCCGTATTGTGCAGCCGGCGCGAGCTTGTCTATTATTCGCTCATTTGCATATTCACCGTGATATTGTTTCCTCTATTATTCATTTTTTTTTTTCTCTTTCTGTATTGAGTAACGCAATTCGTATTAATTGTGCGGTTTGAGGCAGCCGTGAAGCCGGGAGGGCGTCCATGCATAACCATGAGGGTCACGGCGGGCCTGTCAAGAACAATTAGATTCAGGGAGGTCACTAAGAGATGGCCCCACCCCCCCCACGCCCCCACGCCAGCCAGACGCACGG
>OLKM01002245.1:66069-77495 GCA_900291075.1 Melanogrammus aeglefinus
GTGTGTGTGTGTGTGTGTGTGTGTGTGTGTGTGTGTGTGTGTGCAGGTGGAGTCCAGTGGAGAAGCTGTTTGGTATCCTGACGTCGGACAGCGTGGACCTGTCTCTGAAGAGGTCGGCCACTGAACAGCTGGCTGTGGTTCTACAAGGTCAGGACAGGCTGCGGCAGAACGTGTCCCTGGTGGACGGACAGCATTACCTCTGGTCATATACCCCCCCCCTCTGTCCTATAGTCCCTGATGACCGACAGCATCACCTCTGGTCATATACCCGTCTCTGTCCTATAGTATTACCTCTGGTCATATACCCGTCTCTGTCCTATAGTATTACCTCTGGTCATATACCCGTCTCTGTCCTATAGTATTACCTCTGGTCATAATACCCGTCTCTGTCCTATAGTATTACCTCTGGTCATATACCCGTCTCTGTCCTATAGACACAGCCTCCATCTTGGTCCCTCACTCATAACTCATAACTTTTTCCTCTTTTTGTATTGAAAATATTTTGATCGATGTGACTGGTGACTGGTGACTGGTGACTGGTGACTGGTGACTGGTGACTGGTGACTGGTGACTGGTGACTGGTGACTGGTGACTGGTGACAGGTGACTGGTGACTGGTGACTGGTGACTGGTGACTGGTGACTGGTGACTGGTGACTGGTGACTGGTGACTGGTGACTGGTGACTGGTGACTGGTGACAGGTGACTGGTGACTGGTGACTGGTGACTGGTGACTGGTGACTGGTGACAGGTGACTGGTGACTGGTGACTGGTGACTGGTGACTGGTGACTGGTGACTGGTGACTGGTGACTGGTGACAGGTGACTGGTGACTGGTGACTGGTGACAGGTGACTGGTGACTGGTGACAGGTGACTGGTGACGTGACTGGTGACTGGTGACTGGTGACTGGTGACTGGTGACAGGTGACAGGTGACAGGTGACAGGGTGAACAGGGAGAGAGGAGGACCTTTACATTTAGGGCCTTCAGCAGACGCTTTCATCCAAAGCGACTTACAATGAGTACATTTCTCAGAAGTAGCGCAACAACAATATATCGCTGTTGGAATAGTAAGGATGTTCATAGAACCAACAATCACCAGGTTAACCCATTCCCCGTATTCGACAAAGATAGCCAGGATAAGAGGCTACACGATGCTAAGTGATGTTTTTAAGTGCAAGGACGCGCGATATACAATAAGTGTGTACATCAAGTGCCAGGACGTACAACATACAGGACCTGTGGCATAGGATAATGGGTCGGAATCGAACCTGGTCCTCTGGCTGGTGCCTCTGTTCATGGCATGCAGAACAGAGGCATCATCTCCAGTGAAATCCTGTGAAATTCTGCCTGCCGTCGCATACAGTGGCAAGTTGGAGCCCGCCGTGAAACCCAATGGGAGCCAAACTTCAGCGAAACTATTCAAAACACATCAACGTCCTGGAAGGTCTGGAGACGGGGCCCTTAGTGGGTTCTGTACTCTTCTGCTGGTGCACAAGTGTTTGTCTTCCCACGGCCATATGTTTGTCAGGCAAACGGGAAGAATAACTGAATAAACAAATCCTGAGGAGTATGCAAATGTTTACCGTCGACATATTGAATTCTTCTCTTATTTCCCCGCAGACACAGCCATGCACCCCGTGCTGAAGACTCTTGGCATCGCGGACACAGTTGTTTCTTTCATTATGGAGAGTGTAAACGGCAATAAGGTACAGAAATAACAACCCAAACAAAGGAACAGCCAATAATGAGAACTCACAGAACCAAAGTCTAACGAGAAAATGAATGAACAAGGAGACACAATTCACCCGCTACAATACAGTCCCTCCCTCATCTCTTTAGAAGGGGAGGAACCAATGGGGGTGTAGGCCAAGTAATGTAAATCCCTTACAAATTCCAGCACACACATTTTCAACACACACATGTGTGTGTGTGTATGTGTCTCTGCTTGTGTGTCTTTTTGTGTGTGTGTGTGTCTGCGTGTGTGTGTCTTTGTCTATGTGTGTGTGTGTGTCTGCGTGTGTGTGTATGTCTTCATCTATAAGTGTGTGTGTGTGTGTGTGTGTGTGTGTGTGTGTGTGTGTGTGTGTGTGTGTGTTGTGTGTGTGTGTGTGCGGCATGAGGAGTATCATGAAGGTGGTAGTCTGCTAATTCCATCAGACGGGCGGACTGGTCAGCCGCGACCGTGTGTGTGTGTGTGTGTGTGTGTGTGCGTGTGCGTGGCGTGCGCGTGCGTGTGTTAATGGTCCATCAGCCTGTCCGGTGTTGAGGTGGTCTAACATGGCCTTGGACATTAGGATGGGGGGGGCTAAATTGTGTTTAGGAGCGATGGCCGCCGGTTGCACTCAATCAAGCGTGTGCTGTTTGTGACTCATACATTTAGGGCCGCTTATGTGAAATGACAGCAAGGAGGGTGTGTGTGTGTGTGTGTGTGTGTGTGTGTGTGTGTGTGTGTGTGTGTGTGTGTGTTGTGTGTGTGTGTGTGTGTGTGTGTGTGTGTGTGTGTGTGTGTGTGTGTGTGTGTGTGTGTGTGTGGATCTTTGTGTGTGTGTGTGTGTGTGTGTGTGTGTGTGTGTGTGTGCAGGGCAGTTCTTGCTTTAATCGTGTGTGTGTGTTTGTGTTTGCTTGTTTGCGTGTACGTGCGTGTGCGTGCGAGGGAGATAAACATCGGGGAGCCCGACAAAGGGATCGAGAGAGAGGCAGAGAAAATTGGCCACAATTAATTGCAGTGTGCGTCCCCCCCCCAGAGCATGGACGGCCTGCTGGAGCCCGGCCTCTGTGTGCTGAGGAAGCTGGTGTACGCCGACCCCGCCCTGCGCCACAGCCTCTCCCAGCGGCCCCCCCTGCTCCTCGTCCTGCTCAGGGGTACGTTCACCAGGCCGCTCGTTAAGACCGCCGCCCGCCAGCACTCTGACGGTCTCCTCTTCTCGGGGGGGGGGGCACACTCATAGGAATAAAAACGCACGCTTTATACGGACACGCACGCACACAAAATAGAGATAAAGAAACACAAATACACAGACACACACACACACACACGCTTTACACTCACACATACACGCACACGCTTTACACAGACACACACACGCACAAAGGGTGTGAGTCAGTCAGCGTCGCAGCGCCTCAGACGATGTCATCACAGCAGTAAGCGGCGCGTTAGCAGGATGCTAATGAGGCAGCTGTGTGCTGACGCGCCGTCGCAGGCCCCGCGCTACAGCGCGGGGCCCTGGGCGCCCGGTGGACATCTCTCATCATGAAGCAGGGCGCCAAACACACAGTTGTTGTCAATTATGCCCAGAGAAATTAATTGGAGCCTTGAGTCTGACTCGCTGGGTTTATGTATGAGACCGTACGGCATCGCGCTGCCCTGAATGACAATCAGCGTCAACCGTGTAACTCTTACACTGCGGCCATAATGCAACCTCATCAACGTCCTCCACCGCTTCACGTCACTCGGCGCCACTCATTTAAAACATGTCACTTCCTGTCCTCTTGTAAGGTACGAGCCCTGCGGGGAAACTAGCTCCCGCCATGTTTATCTCAGGACATTTTTTTCATTTTCCCAAAAGGGGAAGGCTTTTATTATTTTAAACACTTTGAACTAAAGGGATGACGCAGTGATAAAAGTTAGAAATACGTTAAAACAAAAAGGTGAAGACCGCAGTGAAAAGTTCCACGGGGCTACGTCCAGTCTCCCCAAAGGCGTTGGACTCCCCAGTCATTAACGGCCAATAAATACACTGCCATCCTTTACCACAGAAACAACTCTGACTTTAAATGTTTTTAGGGGTCAAAAACCATTTCCATCTTCACCCTATTAACACCAAAGCAAGCAGAGGCACTGCTTAGGCACCGACTTGCACTTATTTATTGAGCTTTTTGAGTTCCTGACTTTATTTTTTATATACTCTGCTCGTTAAACGTACTACTCGTAAAGTAAGGTGATAAAGCATTGGGAGTGAGGTGTGTGTGTGTGTGTGTGTGTGTGTGTGTGTGTGTGTGTGAGTGCGTGTGTGCGCGCTCCACATTAATTGCCCGGGGTGCGTCTTGTTCTCCCCCAGCCTCCTTAATACTGAAGGACAACGGAGGCAGTGGATACGAGGCAGCTGTTCTCATGTGCTTGCTGCTTTTTGATGAGATCGCCACTGTCGACTTCTGGTGAGTTATTGATCACACCCCTTTTTTTAATACCCTTTTATCGTTGATGTTGGCGAAACGATTCATAAAGCAAACAAGACATTGTGTGTCCATTGCAACCTAACTGTTTAGTACTATTGGGGCAATTATTGCCCATGGATGCTGACATTTTGTGTAGGAATCGAACATCGTAGCCGCTATTCTACCCGGCCCCTTTGCTCTCTGTTTTAGGTCTGGGAAACCTAAGTTGGACGGAGCTTTGGCAACCTTCTCTCTGCCGCTGTCAGTCACCCGGAGGTACGCCCGACCCAGACCCTTAAAATAATAGAAATGAAAGAAATCACAAACGAAAAAGATCGGTGGTGAATCGGTTCACACATTACCATAAATCCCCGCCATAATTGGACCCTTTCCTCCCCCTATTATTATCTCCCCTCGCAGGTTCAGAATCCCCTTCCGGCCGGCGACGCACCACGCGGTCAGCCCCCACTGCTGTGTGGTGACCCCCGCGGCCGACCTCCTGACCTTCGGCCCGGCCCGCCACGCCCTCCAGCTGGCCTGGAACACGGCGTGGTACAGCGGGTTGGACGGCCTTCTGGACGAGCTCCGGGGGGTTCGCGGCGATGTCAGCGAGTAAGGACCGCCCAGATGGCGTTTTATCGCCCACACGTTCCATGAGTCCAGAGATAGATTTTTAGACTTCTCGGATGAAAGATGGTGAAGGGGGAAAGTTTCAGCGGCGAGGCGTTTAGGGTACTTTGGGGTGTTTCTTCATCATTTTCCCTTCCTCATTAGTTGCAGGTGAGAAGAGAGCATGGTTTGTTCTGCGGTTATCCATAACTTAGGTAACTACAAAGTTGGTCGGATAAGTTTTAATTCATTTTAATTCGGCGACGATTGTTCGAGTGATTCCAGTGAAATCTTTCATCCACGCCCTGGGATAATGTTTTTAGACTCCCGACTTCTCGGCAGCTAAAAGAAAGACGGATGCATTCATTATCTTTTTCTAATTATGATGTGATTGAACAATTAAAACCATGACGATGCAGAAGGATCTCTCGACACCCAAACCTCCTCTTCGACGTCTAGCTCAACTCACAGCGTTCCACGTGTGTGTGTGTGTGTGTGTGTGTGTGTGTGTGTGTGTGTGTGTGTGTGTGTGTGTGTGTGTGTGTGTGTGTGTGTGTGTGTGTGTGTGTGTGTGTGTGTGTGTGTGTGTGTGTGTGTGTGTGTGTGTGTGTGTCTGTGTGTGTGTGTTTTGGGGGGGTCTTTCAGAAAGCTGCCATCCGTCTTCATTTCCTCCTAATGTGACCTAACGCAAACAGATGAGTGTGTCGCACAGCGCTTTAACTTTCTTAATCGCATCAGCTAAGGATTTTCTTTGGGAGCGAGAGGCAGATGGATCAATCCTCGCGGAGCCAAACTCGCTGCGACAGTACGGGAGTGCTTACTGAAACAGAACCACTGAGATGAATCCTTTCCACCGGAGATGTCGGTGTTCACTTCTCCCGCCCTCCTGAACATGCATAATATAAAACCCAGTTAATTTGCGAGGGAGCTAATCTATTACCCGTTCGCCGCACCTCAAACAAATACTTTCTTGTCTTCCTGTGTTTAGGCAAATCGAGGGAAACGCTAATTTTAGACCTCGCTTCACAATCCTCCCAGGGCGCCTTGTCAGAGATTGCCGGCGCTGTTTTTCCGCGAGAATGTAGGATAAGTCAATCAAAGTCAGAGTTCCTCTGTTAGAACCAGGAGGGCGGCTTCCGCAGGTCCCATCCGTCCCGAACACGGCCCACTTTTAAATGTCACCCCAACCTCAGCCCGGCCCGCAGGCCGCAGGCCGCCCCGGAGGAAGACACTTGTCAAACACGCCCCTCGCTCCTCAAAGTCGACTCAGACGGGGGGCAGAGGACCCCGAGTCGAGGCGTCTCCAACAACGCCTGACCTTAAATGTCGCTTGTTCCTTTATAGTCGTGTTGGTTTTATTCAGAGGGGCTTGTTCTTGTTTTCTTTCCTGATCCGTGCTGTTAATGAGCTGGCAGGGATTAGAACCTCTCACTCACGAGGCCCGTAGACTGCGGACCTGCTAAAGTTATATTTCTCTATTGTCAGGGCTCTTTCTCTTATTTGTGTTCGTATGTTGTTAGATTTGCACTATTCTTTTCGCGCTGCTGTAACACCTGACTATCCCTTGGGGATTAATAGTCTTATCTTCCTGGGGCTTAATGAAGCCCCGAGCCTTGCCAACAATATGTTTTTGTGTGTATGAACGGATCTCTTCCCCCCTCGCCAGGTTCCACCCCTCCCTGGTGCTCTCCGAGGCCCAGGTGCTCAACGCGCGGGCCTCCCACCTCCCCACCGGCCTCCTGGACTGCGTGCAGGACATCGTCATGGCGGCGGGACACGGTTCCGTGAGGTCTGCCCTCGGCAGGCTCCGCCTCTACCTGTTGATTGACAGGCTGGCCTTCGCGCACGGCCAATCGCACGGCTGCAGGAAGACTCTGGGCTCGCTCAGCTGGCAGACTGCCATAGCCAGGTACAGGTTTGGCCTTGGGGTTTGAGCAGGTTCGTGTTTGTGTTTCTCTACTAGAGATAAGTATCACAGCAAGATGTTCTCTCCTTTCTGTATTCCAACCATCACAGTTTATTAACGGGCCACAGAGGAAGCAGACTCCTTAAGTCTTAGATGAGAACTGACAGCCCTCTCAGCTCTTTGTTTTAGTTTGGTTAACCTTTCATATTGCCAGGGGAGAAACAAACAACTTGATCTAAAAAGCTTTTTTGAATACGTGACCTTGCCTAAAGAGGAGCACAAACCGGTATCAGAATACATAAACAGAGAGCGGAAAGCGCTTGGGTTAAGTGGAACGGAACCCCCTGTTTCAGCTGAAACTCAAACACTGAGATAAAACATGTCTTTGATCGATTTGACATGCGGTAAATCACAGAGCCCTCTTGTTGCATTCATAGTGGTTACCTACATTCATCTAATTATCACTCTCTGTTACTCTCATTCTTCTCCAAAGCAGTCGGCGCTACAAGCCAATGTTTTCTTGCACTGTGGGATGTGATTGCAGGTTGCTTTGGATAACATGATAGGTTGCAGTTGTAATCCCAATGCCACACAGTTTGTTATTGGATACCAACTTCTTGTGAAAGCCTACTTTTAGTTATCGAAACAGGGAAACAACCTTAAAAGCATCTCCAAAACATGGATGTATTAAAGAACCCTCGCTTATCTTAATCCCCTTCATCCACAAAATGCCCTACCCTACAGTATTTTACAGCGGGTTTTAAAGTCTTAACTGCATGGTACATTAACCTACACGGTAGAACGTGGTTCATGTTGTCTTCGCTCCATCGGCTCCAGGTTCCTCCAGGTTCCTCCAGGTTCCTCCAGGTTTCTCCAGGTATATTAACCTACACGGTAGAACGTGGTTCATGTTGTCTTCGCTCCATCGGCTCCAGGTTCCTCCGGGTGCATCCTGCTTGTGTCGAAGACGAGTGTTTACTGGTGGACATCGTGGCGTTCCTGAACGTTTACTTCGAACACGACCCCCGGACTAAAGATGTGAATGAGACGGAAGACGCGGATCTACGATGGATACTGGAGCTCCTCCTCAATAAAGTACGGAGTGTTTACAATTCCTTAAGGATCATTATAGCGTTGTTTGCTATGTTATCGTCCCCACTTTCCAGGTTTAGTCTTAGAACTGAAAACAGTAGGATTATCTCTTTCAGAAATAATACTTATGTTGAAATCTTAAAACGAAGGTCCATTAGCGATGAGGCTACAATAACACTGCTATATTTCTATATTGTGTATCAGTCATACTGTCATTAGATTAAAGTGTCATTAGTTCCTTTCTGACCGCTAGGGGGCAGCAAAGGCCCGGGCCACTCGTACCTCCAAGCACTGCTTCAGTCTCCTTCATTACCCTGTTTCCCCAGGACTTGTCCTTCTAACAGCAGTTGGCAAAGATTTATCCATCCAAAATTTGAATTTCAGTGCTTTGACAACATATGGCAAGAACGCAGAGTAGAAACCATAACTACGGCGAGGGCTACGGAGCAGATGTAGTCAACAAACCATAAAAATATGGAAATTACACCCAGACAGGTCACTGCTGGCTCGGGAATGGATTAAGCAAACAATCCTGAGTGACAATTAATCCCGTTTGATGATGTCACATCACGGTGACATCATCAAACAGGATTAATTATATACCTTCGGCTTGGTCGTACTTGGAGGGGCCTGTGGGGTATATCCGTGGACCTGAAGCCTTTGTTAATGTCTCTGCTGCAGTGGAAGTCATGTTCAGAGCGCTCAGTGTTAAAGGTGTAGCAAGCAATAACGGCCCGGCAGAAGCAATGATTCCACCGGGGAGACGAGGCGCATTACCCCTCTTGATCTCGTGTCCTGTGTCCTCTCCTATATTTAGGCTGCTTAAACGCAGCTCTTCCAGCAGAACTCCCTAGAACTTCCCCCCAGTCGACTGAGTCTGTGTGTTCTGCGATTACATGTGTGCTCGCATTGAAACTCTTTACATACATGTCTCTAGTGGGGGAGCACGCCAACGTTTGTACACAGGATGATGATGATGAAGTATAATAGTATAATAGACACACATGCACACACACACACACAGGCATGCGCACACACGCACTCGCGCAAGCAAACAAACAAGCACACACAGACGCCAAACACAGACGCCAAACACATTATCACCTCATTACTCCAGTCTAACTCCAGCGCTATTGTCTCAGATCTCAGCCCCCCTCTCCCCAGCTTTGCCTGGGGAGAGGGGGGATTGTGGCTCTTTGTAGCTGGCAGAGCTACTTTTAGGATTTAATCAGCCTCACCTTGGTTTTCTCATTAATGTGTGTAAACAATGGGGCACCCCCTGGAGGCTGACACCGGCGCTGCACGCCGGGTTGAGGCGAGGGGCTCGCAGCCTCCAATCGCTGGGCACGCTCCTGCGTAATTACTGCTCTGGTTCAAACATCTGTCTGTCTGCATCTTTTACACTTGCTGGTTCATGTGTGCAGCGAGGGGGAGTGGGTGTGTGGGTGGGTGAGGCTGCTCTCTGGCGGAGGGCTTTCTGCAGAGTTATAAATAGGTGTGTGTGTGTGTGTGTGTGTGTGTGTGTGTGTGTGTGTGTGTGTGTGTGTGTGTGTGTGTGTGTGTGTGTGTGTGTGTGTGTGTGTGTGTGTGTGTGTGTGTGTGTGTGTGTGTGTGTGTGTGTGTGTGTTGCTGCTGCCTGCCTCCCCTTCTATCTCCTTCTGTCTTGCTGTCCCCCCATCTCTTTTATCTCGCTCTCTGCCTCTCTGTTTTAATATCCTTCTGTCTCTCGTTCACTCAGTCTCTTTGTCGATGCTACTCTCTCATTCTGTCTCCATCTGTGTATGTGTCGTCTATTTTATTAAACTCTTTGTCTATCCATCTCTCCCTCTCTACCTTTTCATCTCTTTGTATCCAGCTCTGTTTCTCCATCTCTCCCTCTCTCTACCGTCATATCAGTCTATCTCTCTCTCTCTCCCTTGTCTCTCTCTCTCTACCTTTATATCAGTCTATCTCTCTCTCTCTCCCTTTCTCTCTCTCTCTACCTTTATATCAGTCTATCTCTCTCTCTCTCTCTGTCTCTCTCTCTCTACCTTTATATCAGTCTATCTCTCTCTCCCTTCTCTCTCTCTCTCTCTCTACCTTTATATCAGTCTAGCTCTCTGCTCTCTCTCTCTCTCTCTCTCTCTCTCTCTCTCTCTCCCTCTCTCTACCTTCATATCAGTCTATCTCTCTCTCTCCCTTTCTCTCTCTCTCTACCTTTATGTCAGTCTATCTCTCTCTCTCCCTTTCTCTCTCTCTCTACCTTTATATCAGTCTATCTCTCTCTCTCTCCCTTTCTCTCTCTCTCTACCTTCATATCAGTCTATCTCTCTCTCTCTCTCTCTCCCTCTCTCTACCTTCATATCAGTCTATCTCTCTCTCTCCCTTTCTCTCCCTCTCTACCTTTATATCAGTCTATCTCTCTCTCTCTCTCCGTTTCTCTCTCTCTCTACCTTTATATCAGTCTATCTCTCTCTCTCTCCCTTTCTCTCTCTCTCTACCTTTATATTAGTCTAGCTCTCGCTCTCTCGCTCTGTCTCTCTCTCTCTCTCTCCCTCTCTCTACCTTCATATCAGTCTATCTCTCTCCCTTTCTCTCTCTCTCTACCTTTATATCAGTCTATCTCTCTCCCTTTCTCTCTCTCTCTACCTTTATATCAGTCTAGCTCTCGCTCTCTCGCTCTGTCTCTCTCTCTCTCTCTCTCTCTCTCTCTCTCTCCCTCTCTCTACCTTCATATCAGTCTATCTCTCTCTCCCTTTCTCTCTCTCTCTACCTTCATATCAGTCTATCTCTCTCTCTCCCTTTCTCTCCCTCTCTACCTTTATATCAGTCTATCTCTCTCTCTCTCTCCGTTTCTCTCTCTCTCTACCTTTATATCAGTCTATCTCTCTCTCTCTCCCTTTCTCTCTCTCTCTACCTTTATATCAGTCTATCTCTCTCTCCCTCTCTCTTATCTCCTCCCCTCTCTCTCTTGTCTCTGTTCTCCCTCCTGTTTGTCTCTCCATCTCCATCTCTCTGAGTGAGTCTCTCTAACGCCCTCCCCCTCCTCCCCCAGGACACCGTGTCCCTGTGCGGCTTCCTGCTGGTGGGGGAGGGCCCGGCCCCGGGCGTCCCAGGTCAGGGCCCCGGGGGGCCGGCGGCTCAGGCCCAGGGGGGGGCGGAGGAGCTGCGGGGCCAGGTCACTCAGAGGCTGCAGAGAGAGGTCAGCCGCTTCCTCAGCAGCCTGCTGCACCGCCTCGCCAGCACCCCCGACAGGTAGGAGGCCGCACTGCAGGTTGTGTCTCCGTCGCTCTCGCTCTCTCTCTGGCTCAGCCGGTCTCTGTCTCTCTCTGTCTGTCTCTCTCGCTCTCTCTCTGGCTCAGCCGGTCTCTGTCTCTCTCTCTGTTTGTATGTCTCCGTCTGTCTCTCTCTCTCTGTCTCTCTCTCTCTCTCTCTCTCTCTCTCTCTCTCTCTCTCTCTCTCTCTCTCTCTCTCTCTCTCTCTCTCTCTCTCTCTCTTCTCTTCTCTCTCTCCTCTCTCTCTCTCTCTCATCTCTCTTTCTCTCTCTCTCTCTCCTCTCTCTTCTCCTGCTTCTCTCTCTCTCTGTCTCTCTCTCTGATCTCTCTCTCTCCGCTCTCTGACTCTCTCCTCTGTACTCTCTCTCTCTCTCTCTCTCTCTCTCTCTGTCCGTCTCTCTCTCTGTCTC